>JAEIII010043329.1:0-17247 GCA_018905755.1 Drosophila ohnishii | reverse complement strand
AGAACTGTAGCAACAAGGAGGTGGCTTGGGGGGCGGTGCCCCGGTTCGGTGTTTGGAGAGTTTGGGCGTCCACCCACGCGACGAACGCCCCAACGCTCGACCCTTGGCACAAAAGCTGGTTAGTCAGCGAGGCGACTTTTCCGTCCATGTGTTGGTAACTGTTTCCGTGTGTGTGTGCGAGTGTGTTTGGTGGCCATACACACAAAAAAGCGATGAACTCATAAAAAACTTATGAAACTAATTTTGTTTTGCTTGCTTTTGCTTTTTGCTTTTACTTTTGGTTTGTGTTTTTGTTGCTGGTTTATTATGATGTTTTTTTTGTGTTTTTTTTTTCCTGCCTTTGTTTGGCAACCCACTCGGCAAAAGTCGCGTCGCCCACAAAACATCTACAGCGATATACCCTTTTTGGCCTGATTAGCAGTGGGTATATGAGAAAAGTTTCATCTGATTGCAAACTTAATTAGTTTTAGAATTGTCTACGCTTGATAAACGTATCTAATGTTAAGTTCCAAGCTATGCCAGATTTATATTTTAGTAATTAAACTTAAAAGAAAGAGCTACCATAGTGTTAAATTTTTAATTACAAATAAATACTAAGTATAGGATGAATAAAAATGTTTAAAGTTTATTTAAAAAATCTATTATATATTAAATATTTTTTCAAAATATTAGTTCTCACAGGACCTACAATAAAATATTATTCAAATATTATTCACTACATACATAGGTATGGCGAAACATATTGATATTTGGCCCAAAAATCGATATACAAATTAATATGTTGTGATATATTAGCTAAATATCGATATTCTTTCCAATAAAGTCAAAAAATTAGCATCGAAACAAAGCAGATAAATTCAAGTACGTGTTTTCGATATTTTCAGATATTCAATGCGATATTATTTCGGTAATTTCAACATTTTAAGTTTTTTAAAATATATTTATTTTAATACCAAACCGATACATTTCAGTAATATCAACATGTTAACCTTAAAATCGATATATTTCGATATTACAAATTTCGAGAGATTTGTAAAATGCGATATTTTTTCCTTACATCTTATATGACTTTTTTATATACATTCCCAAAACTACATTTCACTCAAAGTATGCATTTATTATTTGAGAAAGATTCAAAATTTGTACATGAAACCATAAACACCCAACAAGTCAACATAAAACGGGAGTCATCCCTTTTTGCACTTTAAAACGAGTTTGGTGCGAAAATTCCAAGTGCGGAATGCGGAAGCAGAGTTGTTAAAACACAATATTCATAAAAAAAAAGGTATTTCAAGGTCGTAACCATTCAGTGCTGTAAACTTTATGCTTGCCAATGGCAAAGAGAGTCGCCTTCGTCGACGCCAGCGCCGTTGTCCTTTGACTATTTAACTGGCCCCGAGACATGCCAATGGGTGGGTGTTCTATAATCGCCGTGCGGGCTGTGGGCTGTGTCTGTGTGCGATTGGTGTGTGTGTGTGTATGCCAAATGTGAGTGTGTGTTATTGTTGGCTCATCGCTGGCTTTTGCACGGCATTGGGAATGGCCAGGCCAAAAGCGTGCTAGAGCCAGTCAAGTTTTTGTTTTGGCCATTCTGTTGGCTTTAGTTTTTGCTGGCAATGAAACCGAAAATATAAAACCAAAGCCCAAACTGGAAATGAAAAATCAATATTATTGCAAATTGGCCTGCGTAGCAGTGGATTCGATACGATTCGACTCGATTCCCCCTTTCCGTTTTGACGAAAACACACGGCATGTGTGTCCCTTGTTGCTATGCGATAGGGATGTGGCGGCTCCAGCTTCGACTTTGACTTCTGGCTCCTGCCCCAGCTCCTCCTCCTTTGCCGCTGGCCAACGACGTGTCAGCTGTGTGTCCGTGAGCGGAATACCAAGTGACCGACCCGACTCCTGTTCAGGACATCAGGAGCCATCGCACAGACACAGGCGCACACAAAGGGCGCTGCCAAGCGGAAATATTGCCATACGCTGCGTATGAGCAATGCGTAATTTTAAATACATTTATGCGCAATATTCTCGATTTATTTCGTATTCTCTCCTTCGTTTTCGCTTGCCTTTTTTTATTGTGTCAATCGCCTGCAAATTGCATAGGCGAATTTAATGATGCGTGCCCGAGTTGGAATTGGGTTTAAGCTTCTTTTAATTTACTAAACCATGAGAATCTCTCTGGGGAAGTCCCCTTATGTCTTTATAATCATTATTATTACAGGTTTATAGGCTTGAAATATAGATGGAAATATCTTAGCCTCTTCAAGGCTTACCTTTTATTTTAAGCCAATTACAATTGAAAATCCGCATTAAAACTTGGAAACTTTTAAAAGTCCCCCAGAGAGTCTCTGTTAATTAATATTAAAAAAAGGTCTTAGGGGTCAGTTATCTATAATAATCCCACAAAAAAGGAGTGAAATATCCACTGCCGTTGACAAAGGTCCTAATCTAACCATGTAAGCTCATCTCGCACAGCATTCCTGGCCCGAAGCTGCTCATTGTTTAACCAAGAGTATAAGCCGGGAAAACTTTTTAATTAGTAAATCCCAATTAAAATGCAAAATGTAATATTATCTTCTGTGTATACCGCCCCGCGTCTTACTACCAATTATTCTTCAATTTGCTGATTGGATTAAGATGCGAAATTGAATTAAGTTACCGCATTAACGAGCTAGAACTGTGGGGTCCGGGTCGGGGGATGGAAATGGAAATGGGAATCTGTTTCGTGCCAATTAAAATGCTTCATAATTTATTTTTCCGAATAATTCCATTAAAAGCATAGAAACCGAACTCTGATGAGATGAGTTTTGGCCAGCAACAATGGCAAACGAGCAGAGCAGAGCAGAGAAAACTCGGTTAGATAGAAATCAGCAGGAGAAAAACTGCTTGAAACTTTTACGGCCCGCGAGGGTGGCGGATGGAAAATCAGGGGGAAATTTCAGTGCAAAGTGAAGCGCAAAAAGCAAAAACATGCCCCGCTCTAAGGACACGGCGGCTGCTTTTAAGCACTTTTATGCTGATGCTGTGATTTTTTACAGCTGCCATTTCGAGACAGCTCCTCCAACTCCTACCCTGAAATGGGATGGCTTCTGGCTGGGATGTGATGGTGCGTGCGGTCGTCGCATCTTCGACAAGTTGGAGGAATATGACGCAAGTCGATGGTCGGATCGTTAGGCAAAACGATGTTTCACACGGCTAGAATTTAGTAGCTTTTTTTTCAGTTTAAATATATCTAGCGAATTTTAAAAGATCATTATAATATATTTAAAATTAATTCTCTTTATCTAAACCAAAATGTTTTGGACGCTTTTTTTGGTTTAAAAAATAGTTTATTCGTTATAGAATACACAGTGTAAGTTTCACTATCGATGTCCAACTCTAAGTGCCTTAAATCAAAACCAGTGTTAACATGGGCCTATTTAAATCTTTAAATAGTTTTTCTCCACTTTAAATTTTTAAGTTTTAACCTATGTTACGGACACGATTCACAAAAATCTATGCAACATTTCGGAGTCAATGAAAAACTATTATTATCAGCATAAAATGATCTTAGATATGGTTAATAAAACTCAGGATTGTTATTTTAAAGAGGTGGGAAGTGAAATCTAATTTCCTGAAAATGGAATATTTTTCGTTTTATTGTTAATTTCTTTGGGTTTTTCAGGTTAAAATAAATGATAAACGTATACTAAGCAGAAATAAGTTATGTTTGCGGATGTCCGACTCAAATTCCGAGCTCTATAGTGTCCATAGACCGGAAACTCAAAGCTCCTGTTGCTGCGCCATATATATTTCATAGGTCCTCCATTTTGTTAAATATTGTTTATTGTTTTTTTTTTTTATATTATCTCCGATTCCTCTTTTGAGTATGTCCAAAGTTTCACGATGATTGTTTGACTATTTGTAACAAAAAAAAAATTCACGAGAAATGCCTAATTTTTCTTGTTTTTTTATTATTTTCCTCCTTAAGAAATATTATTTTTTAAACAAATAATCTTATTTGTAATGTGCAAATGGGTTTTTTGCTACTTCCTAATATTGAAAATATAATTTAGCGTGTTTTTAGCTTTCTTTAAATCTGTGCTAGGACTCCCTACACTCCAATAACTTTTTCTCCTTGTGCATTTCTACTATGCCAAATGATGTTTGACTATGGCAGCAGCTGTGCCAGCTCCTCCAGCTCCAACATCCCATTCATCGTAGGCATTCAGGGGGCAGGGACCGCAGCTACGAGTGTATATATTGAATTTTGTGGTAATTACAAGTAACTCACTTGGGCTCATTGACAAGAGAGAGAGAGAGAGGGTGGGTGATTGGAGTGGGACTTCCTCAGACTTGCTTCTCGATTCGTGCTTTGCATACTTTTTGGCGCCCAAACTGCTGACTGAGTTTGTTGACTCGCCCGCTCGTAATTGGCAACGCTTCACTTGGCCAGGAACAGCCCACAATGTTTGCACACACACTTTTTGGGCCCAGGCCTGCATTGATAATAGAAATGGGTTTAAAGTTGCCCCAACAAGTTTCCGAAAATCCTTGTTTTTCTCTCTCTATTTTTGGTTAAACTTTTAACAGCACAAGATGCACAATAGAGTGTTTTCGGTTTTTAGTAAAAAAAAATAAAGCCTTTCGAACAACAAAAAAGTTGGGAAGGCATCAAGTTAATTTATTTCCTTAAAGATTAAAGCCTGGAAAGAATTTAAAAATTTTAAAAAGAGGAACCATTCCCTCTTTCGTAACTGAAAGTAAAAGAAGAGTAAGTTGAAAATGAGGCTGGTTTTTTATAAGAAACTTGCATAAGATATCTTCTCCATCTGCAGTGATGATTAAGGCTTACAATTTTCCCTGGAAACCTTGTCATATACTTTTTGGCCAAGTTGTTGGAATCAAAGGGAAATTAAATGCGCTTAACCGCTGAAATTGTGCACAGGATGTGCAACATGGCCAAGTCTCCACATAATCCCTTAATGGATAGCTCCGCAGCTCCTTCTCCGAACTGCACCTACTTTTCCCTTTTCTCCATTTCTCCGTTATCCTTTGGAGTCTCTTTCTCTCTCTCCCAAGACTCCGGGAAAGTAAGCCGCAATAATTGAGATAAAAATGTGCAATTAGTGAGGAGTACGCGTTGGCTTCGCAGCTTTAGCTGCGGGGATTTTACGCAATTTACGTGGCCAGCAGCGGGGAAATGACGGGAATGTGGCAGGGAAAATGGCACGGAAAATGGCTGGGGAAAATGAGAGGTGCTCCTTGGCGTTCTGCCATTTCTGTTGTGTGGTTTGAGCGTCAAAAAAAAAAAAAAAACAAACGAGAAATAAAAGCGAGTGGCGAGAGTTTTGCCTTAAACGCTGCATTAGCACGCTTAGGTGAGGAGGAAAAGTGGAAAAACGAAATGCTGCCGCTGCCATTGCTGCTGCTGCTTTGACTGCAGGTCCGTCGGGCTCTGCTGCTGTGGAATTTCCCGCAACTTTCGGGAAAACCCTCTGCGGTGCAACTCTGGTTTGCCCTTTGACCCGGGCCTTACGCCGGGTCGAGTGGCGGAAGCGATTTGTTGTGTGTGTGTGTGCCGCTCTCGTTGTTTTATTTATTTGCCGCTTGGTGTAATCTCAATCGCAGCAGCGGCAAGGACATGCTCTATTGCAGGCAGCCAAGCCAAGCCAAAAAAAAAAAAAACAAAACGGAGGCCAAATAAATATAATAAAATAAAAGGACACCCCCGGGGCCGGGCCGGAGCAACGGCAGCGGTTATGAAAATAAATATTTGTTAATGTTTTATTCACTCAACTGTTATGGCACATTCGTTTCGGAAATATTTCATATTTGCTCTTTGCACCCACGCACTCCCCCCCGCCCTTCCGAAAAGAGGGCTTAAAGGATATGTGTGTGGGGAAGTGCATATAATTTATGGGCACGATATGTACGCCCCAGTTTATGGAGTGCTCAGCCAGCGGCATTTCGATTTAATTTTAAGCACTAAGCCACAGAATGGGGAAGTGCTTTGCCACTGAGATAACTAAAATATGTAATCCATTTGCCAGCTCGGCTTGTTGTCATCATTGCGTATGCCGAACAATGGCAATCCAATTAAAATGCAAACTTGATTCCAATCAACACATTTCAATAATCGCATTACGCCGCGTTGTCGCGCACAGCCAAAGCAGCGAATTCGATTTAACAATTAAGAGTGTGGGGAGGGCGACGAGTGTGTGTCGCGAAATGATTTCATTAAGCCAGTGGTGAGAGGAGACGGCAGACACCAGACACCAGAAACCGACTGACGAAAACCGAAAACCAGAAATCGAAATGGAACTCAAATTCAATGGCGGGCGGCCAAGGCAAATAAATCATTTTGACCGACCTTTTAACGAAGCCAGGCCCAAAATTAAATTCAGGACTCCATGATAGTCACCAGCCACCACTCAACCCCTTCGCTTTCCCATCCAGTTCGATTTTCAGCTGTCAAGTGACAGCGATATTAAAACGGAAGAAATATGCGAAAAATGGCAAAGAGAGCCCGAAGAACCGATGATTGAGCTGTGAACGGAAATTAATCAACGGAAACTAAATTTCAGGGCTTCCAGGTTTTCCCGCCGCATCGATTGCATTTAAGCCCGGCAATTGCCGGGCCAGAACGTGCTATTTATTTGCATAAATCCTTTTTCGGCCGGGCTAGGATTTTTTGTTATTTGAAATGGCAGAATGACAGCGTAAGGCCGGGATGGGTTTATTTATGGCCAGCGGGCTAGACATCACGTAGCTGGCTGGCTGGCTAGAATGATTTGATTAATGGCCACTAGGCGGCAACATCAACATCTTCGTCTTGGTCTTCGATGACCAGGGGGAAAACCCAGAAACTTTTCACTACGTTTGCCAAAGTTTGCAGCGGACGACAGATGATGAATTGGCCTCGTGAGCCTTCGGCCAAGGGCTACTTAATATCAATGGGCTACGCCCCCCGCTCAAGTTGCGAGTCTCAGTCCTTGTTTGAGTTGCCGTTGTTGCGAGTTTCCAATGCAAGTTGGCAATTGAATTGGGCCACGCCCACGCAAATGACAAAACAAAAGTTAGCTGGCACTTTTCCGGAGTCCGCCCCGATTGTTTTGGCCCCACGACAAATGCCTCAAAAATTCAGCTCCCAACTTTTGTTTGACTTGCCTGAGGGGAGGGTGGCGGCCATGGGCATTGATTTGAAATGTCAGCCAGCAGCAGCAGCAGCAGCAGCAGCGGTGACCTACAGGAGGTGTTCAAGGTGTGTGTGTGTATCTGGCAGGACGACAAGGACAGAGGCTCAACAAGTATCCGAGCCGAGTGTATCTGCAACTGCAGCGCCTTGACACACAAAAAACTTTGGCCGTCCATGAGCCAGTCACGTGCCAGCACCGCAAGGAAAAGGCCCGGCCAACCAACCGACCAAACGACCAACCGACCGACCGAGCGACCTACCCAGAATATTCATTCTAGTTTCGGAGCTTTATGCAAATTTCCAGCCCGCGACGAGGGGCGCCTGAGCACTTCTCAAATTGTAACTCGACCTCGACGCACAACATCGCCGTCAACGCAGACGCCGAGGACAAGCGCCGTGCGCCGAGCTCCGAGTTCTGTGAGCTCTGAGCGCTTTCATTTGCATTTAAAGTGTTGCCATATGGCCAGGAAGACAGCACCGACACCGACCGATATATACCACATATACATATATATATGTTAGTGTGCGTGTGTAGCCAAGCCAGGGGGAGAGGGGCCAAGCGCTTCTGCCGCCTACATTTGGGTTCGTCAAAGCCCCGTGCATACAAACGGACCTAGAAACGTGCTCGGGCATATTGTGGGAGATGTTAAAAAATTCAAATATATACGCAAATGTTTTTCAATGCACTTTTTCAGCTCTCAAATAAGGCTGCTTTTGGTAATGCTTTTAAACCATTGTCGCACACAGAAAAAATATTATTTTTAACTCAATATTCATAGGTGTTAAAATGATAAATGGAAATTTAATTGCGTTAATATTAAAGAAACGTTTTGATATGGGTTTAAAGGCCATTTATTGATTTCAAAAATGTTTCAAAAATGTATTCAGCAATTTAAAACAATAGGTAATACATCGCGATTTGGTGGTAATTAAATAAAGTTTTATAGGAATAAAAATATAAACTATACATAAAGAAAATTAAATGTTAAATGTTCAAATAATAAGAACATTTTAAGAATAAGAAATACTTTATTACAAGCTTGTTTAGTGACTTGTAAATTAGTGCATTTACAAGTTTAAGACTTGCAGAGTTAGGAATACATTGACCAAAAAATAAATGATCAATTAACTTTTTGCAACACTAAAATAAACTACTTAGGTTTGGAGACCCATTTATTTTATTTATAAAATAGTGAAAACCTAGAACCTTTCCAAACGCGTTAAAGATAACCTTTAGAAATTGTAGCCTAGTATTTTTTAAACTCTAATAAGCTATTTAGTGTTGGAAAACTATTATTATTGCATATTTAGTATCGGAAATCTTCGTTGTTTTGTAGTTATTTTAAAATAAAAAACGTTTTAAAAAGTTAACCTGATTTGATTTTCTGTTTTAACCAAAAATAATAAAAATGAACTTTATGCACACATAATCAAATATCGCTTTTCAACACTGAGATATTTAGTGTGGGAAAACAATTTGTATTGCATACTTAGTGCTGGAAATCTTGTGCTATTTTATACAAATCTTAAGATGCATCCATTTTAATATAATAATAACAATAATATCTATGAACTGAATAAATGATTAAATGATACTTTCAACACTAAAATCAGCTATTTAGTATTGGAAAACCGAATTTGTTATTTATTTGGTTTTAAAAATCTTGGAAATGCTTAAAATATTTTGAGATAAACCCCTTCAAAAAAGATTAGACGCTAGAATTTAATATATAATCCTTTTCCAACCAACATTTCAGCTCCATTTTAGTGGCTTAAACTATCAGAAAGCCATGTACAAGTGGAGTTTGGCAGGCGTAAAAAGATTTTCAATTATCGATAATACTTATAATTTGAAATATGCTCTTTGAAAGCTCGAATGCCTGGGCCAATTTTGGTTTTAGCTAGGCAAAGTTTTGCGCTCATTGAAAGATTTTGATTTTATCGGCTTAAACTATCAGACGAAACGAATGAAAGGCGGCGGTCGGTCAGGTTGGTTTTGGCCAAGGAAAACCCGAAATGGTTTCCCCCCGACTCCCAGAGAGTGTCCACTAAGGCGCCAAAAACTCGAACTTGCTGGTGTTGTGAGCTGACAGCCAAAGCTCGTGTCCTCTCAAAAATGTAACTAATGAGATTTTAAGTTTCTCCCGCTTTCCCATCGCCCCGGAACTTGTCACTTTTGTGTGGGCGTTTGTTGGGGACCAGAGTGTTTGGCCAGAGTGTTGGCGCTTGTGTTTACTTGTCGCCTGCAGGATGCGGATTTGGATAGCAGCCTGGCGGGGCGATCCTGGCTCTGGCCCAGGTGCCGGCCGGGCCTGCTGTTGTTGATGTTTTAGTTGGATTTTCGGGTGGCATAAGCCCCGAGCCCGCAGCACTCTGACCCCTAAGCCGGGCAGCTCTTTCGCACCCCTTGAAATCCGTCGCTCTGTGTCTTTGTATCTCTGTATTTGTATCACTCGTATCCTGTATCTCTGTTGATTTCACGCGCCCCAGGATACTGTCCTTGCAGCGAACTGCCTGCGACTTGTTACCAAAGTTTGTGGGACTTTTGGCCAAATGAAAATTTAATGTACCGTGTTTCGGGCGGGCCGGCCTATCCCCCAGCCAGGCTGGAGGAGAGGCGTGGCGCGTGTAATTTAATTTACACCAAACATTCAGCACGCCGCAGTGTCAGTGTCGCATTTTCAAATTAAATACATTGGGAAGTTTTGCAGTACACCACCAGCAATCTCTTCCTTCTTCCCTGAAGCCTGCACACACACACACACACACACACTCTCAGACACTTACCTGTTTGACCTGGTTTCGCTTCCTCCGCACGGATGACGGTCCTTGGTCCTGGCTGAGTGCCGCCTTTGGCCATTTCTCACTGCCAGTTGGCATTTACATTGCTTGTTGTCGTTTATAATAAGCTTCCTCTGACCCCAAGGGCTGCTGCTCCTGGTGAGTCCCGAGTCCAGGGGGCGGGAGTTAATTGCATAAAGCTGTGTTGGCCATGTCGTCTGGCTGGAGTTCTGACAACCACTTTGGCTTTGGGTTATTGTTCGAGATGAGTTCCTGGCCCAGTTGCAACTTTTATGAAGTCGTTAAGTTTCGTTTGGCGACAAGAGGAAATCCCATGGTTATCCAGCGAAAAGTTTCTAAGGAATATATGTAGTTCAAACACTGAAATTGATTTAAACAGTTCAGATATAGGAACTATAACCTACATCTTATATGAAAGGGAATGCAAATTTTCAATCGATTTCAATCATGAATTCAATGGAAAAGTTCAAGCTCACACACGTGAGAGGAAAACATTGCTACAAAGTGACACAAAGCAAACCGACAGATAACCGCAGGCACTTTTCCCAGCTTTTCATGGTTTTTATGGCTCTTGAAACTAATTTCATGTTAAATGCAATTGAAAAAGCTTTTTAATTGCATTGGCATCCTTTATATTTTCAATTGCAGTTGCAGTTGCTGTTGCAGCTGTGCCTGTTGCTGTTGCTCCATGTGGCCATGGCAGCAATTTGTGCTTGAATTTGTTGCATTTTTAATTGGAACAGAGTTTCCACAGCTTGCCAACTATTCTCCCCACTCTCAGGGTGCCGCGTTCTCCTGTCTTGCCAGTCGATGTTACTCTAATGCCCGCTGCATCCGCTTCCCTTATTGATGCTGATGAATGGTCAGCGCCAGATGGCATCTGTCTCACCCTAGAAACTTGAAGCACTCGCCAGCTTTGGCACTTTGAAAGAGGGCTTAAATCATGTCCTGTTGCAGGATGTGCAGCAATTCAATTAAGTTCAGTCCCCGAAAGCATTGTGAGTTGGGAATTTAATTTCATAATTTTTGAGTGCGATGTGCAGGGGCTATTAAAAGCGTTGAAGAAATTAACACAAATAGTGATAATTAAATCTTTGACGAATAAAAGCTTTGCGAAACAAAATAGGATTAGTGCTAAATTATTGAAAAGAACTTGGGGTGCAAAGCAAAAAGGATTCAGTAGATTTTACTATTGTTTAAATATTACTTCATAACTAAACCGTATCTAAGGTAATTCATTTAATATTAAGAGAAGTGAAAGTAGCAGGAAAATCTCAATGGTTGAAATACTCCCCCTGAAGATTTTCTTCTAATCAATTCCGCTCAGTTATTTATTAAAATCTCTGACCAAAAATATGAGCTTTGCTTAAGCCAACTATTTTTTGCCTTAAGCCTTGCACAGCTTCCTTGGCCAGAGCTGGGGGAAAACATTTCAGAATCTCTCCAATATGTTTTATTTTTGGCTTGGAATTTTTTATGCTTCTCGTTTTAATTATTTCACTTAAGCGCATTTCGAGGAGTTGCCAACACTCGAAAGTTTCCATAATATCTTTTAGCCTTTCGCTTGTTTTTTGTTTCGTTTATTTTTGCCCCGGGGCCGAACTTACAGCAACAACTATTTCGAACTTTCTATGAAGTGGCCGGCCAGAACTGGGGTGTGCTGTGGTGTTTGGGAGCCAGAATTTAAGTCTGTGTAAGCTGGGGAATTTACTAAAGGCACTGGGCATACCTTGGACGAACGATCCAAGTTCCGTTTGGAGTAATGAGATTCACATTTAACCCGATATGATGAGATGGAGGTGCAGCCAGCTGGATGGCAGACACAGGAGCAGAGAGCAAACAGAAATAAAACTAAAGTAGAGTGCCAATAAAGCGAGCACAGTGGGGGCCATAAGTACGCGTATAAATTACATTTGAAATAGTAAGCGAAAATGCGATTGTTTCGCATTGTTTCGCTTTATCCAGCCACCATCGCCATGCCAGTCTCCATCCACATCCGCTTCCGCAGCGCGCTTGTCGCATGGAAATCCCCTAAATACAATAAATTTCACATTTCATTTAATTCCATTTCATTTACAATGCGAAACCGAATCCGCAACAAGCAAACAAAGGAGCTTCAATTCAGTGGGTGCCCCATGATAAAGAAGCCGAACGACCAGAAGCCAACGTTGCTCTCGCTGTAGCTGGGTGGGGGAAAGCGGGAAAAATAAGGAAAAATCCAGAAGAAGACGAGGAAAAGTAGTTGGTGGTGGTGCCTAGGTCGTGGGTCGCGGGTCTTGTAGCTCTTTGGTTTGGACAAAGAAGGGAAAATATGTATGTACGCGTAAACATGGCGGTGTGTATAATAAATAAATGTAACAATTGAACCGAATAAATGAAATCAGGACTCAGCAGGAGCAGTTCGCAGCCACTGAGGAAAACGCACTGCGAGTGTCAGGTGCATACGAGTAAACACACACTCCAAAGGGGAAAACCTGCTGAATGGAAAATCAAATTAGGTACAGCTGTTGCGTTGCATAAGAAACTGAGAATTCGCTTTGGTACGACATATAGGAGGGGTCCATATATCCAGTAATTACAGCAAAGATATTTTACAGAAAATAAACTTGCTTCCCCTTAAACAAAAAAAACATGGCAATTAATGGAAACACTGCTGACTGATGGCGAAATTGGAATTAGAAAGCTAACTTTTGTTGTTTGCTGAGCTCAACATGTTCCAGGGAGCAGCAGCTGTCTGCCTGCACTCGGTGCGATAAAGTTTTTAGCTCTCCTTTCTGCCAGCTAGCTTTTCCATTCCCATCTTTTCAGTTTCCCAATGCACCGGGTTTATTTCGTCCTTTCCGGACGTGTCTTTAAACTTTTTATGTTTGGAAATGAAACTGCAAGGAACTTAAATCACTAAAATGTAGAAATTCTTCAAAGTTTATTCAGTTGACAATCTCGTTGATGGTCTTTTGATCAACTGAAGTGCACCATGATAAAATGTGTAGTTTTTATAACATTCCTAAATATAAAGCACACTCATCATTGAATTCTATATCTCATATTCTTATAAGTACAGTTTCAAAGCCAATATTTTTGAAAATATATTAATTAAAGGCGAAGTTTGTCTTTCTGTTACTTTTCATTTTTATGTTATATAAGTTATTTTGTAATTTTTTCAATTTTGGATCTTATAATAGTGATTATTTTAGTTATGTTAAAAGGCCTGGGGGTTTTCCAGAACTTTTGTGTGCTTTTGTGCAAGGACTTTTGCAAGGACTTCTGTGGGAACAAGAATTCTTATCATGGCTCTTACTAACCTAACACCTGTCTTAGGTTGATGAAAGAAAATGTTTCTCTAAACAATGTTTGCAGCTGGAAAATATTTATAGATAAATATTTATAATGATTATCTAAATATTTCTTCTAATAGATGTAATTTGCAACCCATTTTGACCAATTCTTTCATTATCCTTTCAGCGATACTTCGATATCAACGCGAGTGGATATGCTCACGCCTGCTATTGAAGTCTACAAGCCACCCCTCTGACACAAGGACGACACTGTGGAGAGCAATTTAGGGAATCCCTCGACGAGTAGCGACTTCTAGCAGAACCTGATACCCAGTCCTGCGGAACTAGCTAAGGATAATCTATTTGTTCTTCCAACATAGTGTCAACCCAATCGAAATTCGAACGGAGATAGCGGAGGTAGTGCAGCGGAGATCGCAGCTCGGGAGTGAAGGCGGCCAAAGGACTCGAGCCACGACGCCCGGCACTATCGGAGGCTATAGTAGGGCTATAGACTAGCAGAGCAGAGCAGATGTGAATCGGATGAACGAGACACAAAGCGAACACACACACACACACACACACATAAATTAATAATTGATCCAACTGAATAATTCCTAAGATTGATTAAATTTAGTTACTTTTTAGCGTAAATGATTTTTAAACCGAGACGACGAAGGCGAAGGCGAAACCCACGCAGGTGGTAATGAAACATAAATGAAAACTAGTCCTAAGCTAATGGAAACGGCATATTGTATGTATGTTTGTATCTCTGTGCGAATTATATATAGTATGCAAAATTTGGCAATGTGTACATTTAGTTAAAACGGAGAAATCATAAAGGATATAAAACAAAGAGCAAAACGAGGCGGAAAACCAAACTAAAAACTAAAACTGAAAACGGAAAATGCAATGAATAATTTTTGTACTGCTGAAAAAAAGAAAAATAAACAAAGCAAAAAAAAAAAGAGAAATCAATGAGAAACCAGAAAACATTAAAGTTAAGTGTACAATTTTGCATTAGGTAATGAATAAGTTTGTAATGCATTAGTAATTAAATACAACCAAATGTTCAGCTAATCACGAGGAAGGCAAAAGCAACCGGAAACTACAAATGCAAAAAAGTGTCATAGTTACCATAAACAGCGAACAAGGAAAAGCAAATGCTATTGGAAATTCAATTCAAATGGAAATTCGGCCAGCGGCAAAACATTTTACGCTTCGGTTAATCGCTCCACACAGATGTAGACGACACGCCACGCCTCATTTTATATAGAAACCGCCCACACCACATACGATCCGCCATCAAAACGCTTTTGGTTTCGTTTGTAGAGAAAACTAGGAGGAGGATGAGGAGGAGCTTCGTCTTAGACGAACTCGGTATGCCCTTCACAAAGTGCCCCAAGATGAGAAGAATTGGTCAAATATTATTTTAATTTTAGGTTTACTTTTGTTACAGGCAATTCTTGTTACTACTTTTTTGTTGAATGCATTTTTTAAAGTGTAGAAAAAAGTTGAAATGTTTAAAGGTTAATTCAATAATGAACGTTTTGTGACTGTGATCATTTGAATGATATTTAGAGGAATACGATATTTGAGTATTGTTGTTGTTGACAACACAAAATTATGAAAAGCAATTGAACTTCTCAGTCTTGATTCAATCATCAATCAATCAATCAACCAGCAGCAGCACCCGTAGTGTAGTTAGTTCACATAATCATGACACCCCTTAGTGATTATTCTTAATATTATTTAATACCCGAGGCTGATCACACACTCACACTCACACTCACACCTTCGTGCTTGACAATATTTGATTTCTAAAAAAAAAGCGATTGATAGCGGCAATGTGCCCCTTCGATTGCAATTTTAAATCATTCCATCACCACCAACGGCACAAGTCACAGGATATGCTGCGCCCTATTTGTAACTAAACCGCTTGTTCTGTTCCACATTGAGACACAGAGGCTACAGGACGAGGCTAGGGGATATTGAATGTTAACATTTATTTGTATAAGCTGCAGAACATTGTTGGAATTAGAGGAACCTGCATAGTTTTTTGATATTCATGTAGATACATGTAAATGCCACTCACTAAACTTAAGTACAGAGGGATATAGCTACCGATGGCATCAAGGATAATTGCATTATATTTGTAATATCAAACTGTTCATAGTTAAGGCACGGCAGGCAACCAGAAAAACAAAGACAAAAAACATGAAACCGAAAATAACAACTAACAAATAGACACATATAATACAAGAGTGTACATAAGCTGACTAGGGATCGAGGTAAAAATAGAAAACAAATGAGGAAGCTACAACAAAGTGCATATAATTTTGATAGTTAAGCTAATTTTAATACATTTTTTAAGATACAGCAAAGAGGAGAGCAACCCGAGTACTACAATAAGCGAATCAAATAGGAAAATTGTGAGGAGACGCCGTGGAAATTACTCCATTTTTACACAAACCTCGCCAGCCCAGGCTCGTTAATTGGTTTTGTTGTTATACCGAGAGAAAAAAACCAAAAATAATGCAATAAACATTCGCGTAATTCTTACTATTATTGTTATTATTATCATTGTTGTTATATAAAGGAAAATATTTGAATTTGAGAGTTGCACCAATGTTTTTTTTATACACCACGCAAATTGGCTTTGTCAGTGCAAGGACGAAATTCGTTTTACAAATTCGATCAACTTGAAAGCATGTCCCGCATTTAACAAGGACACCACACCACAACACACCACACACGCATTGAACAATGGACATTAATTTATACATATATAATGATGAGAGAAATAATGGAAAATAATAGAACTAGAACGCATATTGAATAATAAATGAGACATACATATTATTGAAGGAAATTAAAAAGAACATAACAAAACAAATGCACTCCCCTGGCCTTTTATTTGGAAAGTATTTGGGAAATTGACTGTAAGTATACGAGGATAGGCAGGCAAATGGCCACTATAGCCTTTGCCATTTTCCATCACAAATATTCGATGAAGTAAATTACACAAATCCCCAGCATTTTTACCCAAACCACCAGAAGTTATCGCAAGCCATCGTCCGTCATTCCAGGCCGCTGGGTTTCCCCCGAATGCAGAGTGATTTCAGTTTCACGGGGACTGGAACCATCTCGAGGTGCGATGCGGCGGGCGATTCAGTGGGTGGTTCAGTGGGCGGCTCGGTGGCTGTTTACGGGCTTGATTCAGTGGGTGGCTCGGTGGCAGCAGCCCCTCTTGTGTATCGACGCAGTCGCGAGCACTCCACCGCCGACAACAAAATGAAATGAAGTGAAATGAAATCAAAGGCATCCAGCGTTGATGGAGGCACCAGAAGCCAACGCATTGAGGCACACACATGCACAGTAGCGGCTCAGGGGAGTTGGGGACAAGGAATGAGAAGTACACTGAACGGGAATCTCTGTGAGCTGCTTTTTACAAATTATAAAAGGTTCCTAATAAGAAATGTTCTTATTTTTTACCTATAAACTGTAAGTATTAACTAATCAGAAACATAAATTGTTTTTTTTTTTATAGAAAAATGTAAATTTCTTTAGTAAAGTTCTGCCAACTAAATTTATAAGATGTAATTTGAAACGAATTTCTAATTTTTGCAATCAAATAAACTTTTATTTGATTAACATTGAAAACAAAATTGCCACTAGTTTGAATTATGGGGAATTTGGGAATTATAGTGCAAAGCTCAGAAAGTGTATTAAGTGCGGCCATTTTGTTAAACGATAAATTTAAAATAAAGGTTAAAATTTAGCTTTAACAATCTAAAAAAAAAATTATAGGTTTTTAGGGATTTAGTTTTTAATATAATCTATTAAAAATTTCATTTGACATTAGGGGGGAGGGGTAAGGTTAATTCGGTGCAAAACGGGCCACGTTTCAGAAATTTATTGTGGCGAAGTGGTGTAAGTTAGCTTAATGAATTAAATACCATATAATAACACAACATTTAAACAATTTTTGAT
>JAEIII010043322.1:0-10151 GCA_018905755.1 Drosophila ohnishii | reverse complement strand
ACTGTCAAACTGTAAACATTATAAGTATACATAGGTAAAATGTAATAAAATAATATCTGCAAGGGTATACAAACTTCGGCGTGCCGAAGTTAGCTTCCTTTCTTGTTAAATTTAAGACCATATGATCAACTCTCTGGAATTTTTGAGGTATAGGAGTTATAGGGAATCTCTGGAGTGCACTCAAAAAAACGGAGTTTTTTAAATGTCCGCCAAATAATACGAAATCAAAAAAATAATATGCATTCCTTAAAGGATAAGTGTCCCAAAAAGTCACGTGTCGTTTTTATTTTTTAAATTTTTTCCTGATTTTTTATCAAAATTGGAAGTGAAAACTCAGATTTTTAACAAAAAAAAATTAAGTTAATTTGTTGAATAAAAATTATAATATAATTTATAATTAAAAAAAAGGCCGACGTGAGTACCTGTATAATTAGTTAAAGAAGTCATATTTCAAATTTCAAACCGATTGGTTGAGTAGATTTTTTCAAAAAGGCACTTTTGGGGAGAGCGTTTTAAACTTATTGATACTTCGTCAATTTTGCTTTGATCGATGTGAAACTTTGTCATTTAATATTGGACACAAAATAAAAAAAAAAATTTAATACCATATCCCCTTTAATAACAAAGTAACATTATTTTTTTAGGCGCACTTTGCGGCAAGCTTCTGCGACGTAAATGGTTTCACCATTCTGGAACTGTGGATAAGGGTGCACAGTGCAACACCTACCTGGACGAGCTGGTCAAGGGCTTCTTCAAGAACTCAACACCCGAACATCAGAGTGAGCTCCTGGGCCAGCTAGTAGATGAATGTGCGATTCTTAATACCAAGGACAAGGCTCTGAATTCCTTCCCGAACTTCAAGAAGTAAGCTATGACCTGTGTTAGTAGCACTCTAACTGCCTAACAACTTTCAATTTCAGAGCCAACTTTCCACTGCTGTTCCGAGGACTGTGCGAGGTGCTTATTCACTCTCTTAGTGCCCATCTCAGCGTTGACAAGAAAGGAGACCACCTGCAACTCTGGGAGTCCACTGTGGGCTTGCTAAACGGCCTGCTGAAAATTGTTCAGCTTGTTGAACAACCTAGAAATTTTGGACTGTTCCTAAAGCACTCGCAAATATTTCTCAAGCTGCTGCTTCAGCAGGGAATGTCAGCCCTGGAGTCTATTGTTCGGCAGGATCCCGAACGGCTCACAAAGTTTCTGCACGAGCTGCAGAAGGTGACCAGATTCCTGCATCAGCTCTGCTGTCATTCAAAGTTTATTAAAAATACAGCCATCATCAGCTACATTCCCGCGCTCAGGGAGACTATCGAGACGCTCGTGTTTCGCGTGAAAGCCTTGCTGGCTGCCAACAATTGCCACTCAGCTTTCCACATGGGTAACATGATAAACAGGGACTTGCACGGTGCCTCGATCATCACGCCAGTGGGTTCATTCGTTGGCGAGGAGAACAGCGATGAGGAAATACCCGCAGACGATACCAGTGTCGATGAGACGGTGCTGGGGGACAACATGGGCATCACCGCCATAAGTGTCAGCACAAGGCCAAGCGATGGCAGCCGGCGAAGCAGTAAGTCGTCTTCATCCCGCAGTAAATGCTTTTAAAAATGTACTTTCTTTTAATTAAATGGTACAAATAAATAACTTCTACTACTGTGAGGCCGTAGAATGAAATGAGTTTTTGAAGCTGAACCGAGTCTATAATTTTGGCACTATGGGTTGAGCAGTTCAAACCTGCTATTGATACCATTATATCACAAGATATATGTACCTTACAGTACTGAATTGGAAATGCCTGAACTAGATACCCAACTAGTGTATGTATGGGTACTTAAAGCGACCGCCGAACTACCGGATACATGGGTAATCCCTTGACTGACCCTATGGTAAACAAACGTTCAACCCCCAACCAGATGGGCACCCCTTGACTGACTCTATGATAGGTAAACGGCACAGTAATCTTTCTAAAATATTTGCAATTTTAAGACAGAATGAAATACTTTCTATGGATTTTGTATTATGTACATTAAAAAAGTGTATTGCAACTTAAATTATAAAATAATAAACCATCTTAATATTTATTAAATAATAAAATACAGTAAGACCAAATTAGCATTGCCTTCTCCTTAAAGAAAATCCGCTAGATGGCACTTTCTCGACCCTCAGCACGTCCTACCAATTTTATGGTCTCCCTATATTATGGTTTCTTTTACCAACAGTCCTAGGTACTCGTATAGGTACACTTTTTATCACCCTAGTATGGGTACCCATGTTACATGTTACATGTTCATAGATAGTCTTAGCACCATGGAGACCTATGTACTACCTTGTACAAGGGTATCATTGTTCCTAGTGAGCGGTAAACGATGTGGTGGCGATTGTCCCCAAAAGCGGACATTTCCCTCTAAAAAGGAAAGGAACATTTACATTGCCTAGGGTTAGTAATTATAGTAGTTTCCTTTGGAACTAGTAATATCCCCCCTTTTTTATCACCTACCTACTAGTTCAAGTGCGTAGGGTATATACATATATCCTTATATCTCTGACCTTACATAGAAGGAGGTCAACTAGGTGAACTATCGTCAGCGATAGATGATATCTTTGCGTTAACTATATAAAAATTGCGTAGCCAAACAGAATGGAAAGAAAGGATGGTGTATGTGTCGCTCGTTTTTCTTCCCTTACGCTCTTTTCTGAATCCAATTGACAATATTTAGCGAGACTTCAGACAACGCACTCGGATTTCTATCACTTCTAAGTGCATTTGCAAACATTTTGCGATAGTTTTTTGGTCCGCTGGTAGAGAGCAAAAGTTTACTGTGTCCGGGAATACTTAATCTTTAATCTAGGATTGAGCAGAAGATGATTTGGCATTCTTTATTTATTTCATTTTTTATTATCTGGATGCAATTTTATTTAATTTTCGTATTACAAATAATAACAAATGTATGTATATCAAATATTTTAGTACAATATGCTTCTTCACTTTTCTCACTTTTATTTTCTTCGTTAACAATAATTGTTTATTAAGACGTAAAAGTTGTTCTCCCATTCTCTCACATTCGGCCTTCTTCTACGATGAATTCTGATTGTTTTTATTATTAATTTCCATTTGTTTGTTGTTTTTATTTCGTAATAATTGGCGACGTTACGTTCACGGTTCACGAATCCCTTCCATACACGTGTGGTATGAATGTATGCAAATGTGTTGTGATGTTTATCAATAGGTAGAGTTTATAAAAGATTTTAAAGGGTCAATCGTTAAAAAAATTATTATATATATGTATGTAATAAAAGAGAAAAAGAAAAACACACACAAACTATAAATTTAATTAAATTAAAGCAAAAAGTGGTCTAAGCGAATCTAAGCCTAACGCGTGTGTGTATGCGTGAAACAAATATTGTCCTCATACAAATCATGTTTATTTGAATTAAAAGAAGCAATCGTGGAAGCATTCCAAGGCGATTCAGATCCTTTCATCCACTGTCACTGCCACTGTCCTCTCTTTCTTTATAAACAGTTGCGCTGCGCTTGGTTTTAGCCGATTCTTGTCTTGAAATATACACAATAAAGATTTTGATAGCTGAAAAGGTTTGGAAAGATAATTTGGAATAGGTCGAAATATTTCGTATATTTCAATTTACAATGCGATCGTGGTTTTTGATTTATTAATTTTTATTGTTTTCTTTATTTGCCAATTTTTCAAAAACTTAAAACATTTTACACAAATTAATTTTAAAAATTTTTAATACGTACGCAGTCTGTTTAAAAGTAAAGTTAGATTATACACTCCTACGCCTACATATACATTATATACTCAATATATATATTTATAGAGAAAGATATATATATTTATTGTATATATAGATTTAGTAATTATGATTAAATCTTGCCTTTGCATCATCACAATTCATGTAAAGTTTTTCATTTTTTTCGCTCAGTTTCCATGCGCAAGTTGCAATTTTGTTGTCCACCTTGCTTACTTTTCTTTCATGATACTTTTCGACTTTATTTCTATTTCTATTTTGTTTTCATTGTAGTGTTGCTTTGCTTTTGTTAAAGTTGAGGGTTCTTGAATTTTACACACGTATACAGTTATTGTTGTTAGATCGTAGATAAATTTTGCTTGCGCTCCTTGCCCTGCTCTGCTCCTCTTCACAAATACACAAAGATTGTAAACCAATTAAACAGCTAAACAAATTAGTTCGTTAAGTATTTAACATTAGTGCTTTATGTTAGGTCGTAAAAATATTTTGCTAAAAATTAATATTCATAGTTTAATATATATATAACACACTATTGAAAACTTAAGCGCACAAACAAAACTAAATATTCAAATTAAAAACTAATTTTGCCAAACGTTTTTGCTTTCCCGAAAAATTAAAACAAGAATTACAAATTACAATATTTAACACAATTAGGGGGGGTTGGGGTTGGGTCTGGGTTTGGGTTTGGGTTTAGGTTTGGATTCAGGTTTCAAGGATGCAGGACTATTTTGGGCTTCCAAAGAAATGCTTTCGAAATATAACGGCACATAATTTTGTAATAATTTCAATTGCTCAATTTTTTGTATCGACGACGAAATCGGACAACTTTAACGGATTTTGTGTAACAATTTGCCAATTAGTGTATAGATTTAGTTTAGTTTTAGTTTACAATAGAAAAACACATTAACAATTAAAACTTACAAATTAAATTACAAATTTAAAACAATATAAAATCAGTACAGTTATCGAATTAAACAAATCGTTAAAATTAATTATATTTATATATTTGCAATTTTTGAATTGGGTTCAAAGGTTTTAAGTCACCAAACGTGGAAATTTCTAAGGCGAAAAATCGAAAATTTTGCATGCAAAAAGACGCGGCGTTAAAGAATTTGTTATAATTCACTTCCTTATCAAATTAATTAATTTGTTGTGTTTGTGTGTGTTTAAAGAAAAAAAAATTATAAAATGAATAAAGGTTTAAAAGTATTTCTCCCTTTCAATTGCGTGAAATGCTCTCAATGAAAAAGTCAAATATTTAAGGAAAAATTCATGGGGAAACTTATCAAAAATAAAAAAAATTGGTAAATATTTTAGTAATGTTCTTTCTCTTTTGTTATTGTAGTTAGAAAATGGCGCACACTTCTCTTCCTCTACAACGACAGTTTACTTTACTTTTATAATTATGTGTATATATGTGTGTTCTGTTTGTGTGTGTGTTGAGTGTTACTAAATTTAAGCTTAACTATGGTCATTTAGAATTTGTTGTATATATTCTCTTATTGTTTGTGGCTAATATTATGTATTTAAAGTTCTTTGCTGGTTTGCAAATTTTGCGCAAGGTTTAATTCATGTTTTTTTTTATCGTTAAATTTCATTACTTTAGGCAACTGCTTGGTGTGTGTGTGTGTGTATGTCTGTGTATGTGTACTTTTAAATTTAAAAAAACGTTATTGTTTTTAGGCTTATGCTGAACAATGTTCATAGATACGTTTTAAAACACACGCGTCCTTCATCAACTACTGCCAACAGTTTGTATTTTGCTTTATACTTGAGTTCAAAATTGGAAGTATTCTTTCGTTAGTTTAAAACTAATTTATATATTTTTTGTTTTTTGTTTTGTTTTTGTTTCTTTTCGTTTTTATACATTTATATATATTAATTAACTTTTTTTGCTTTACTTGAGATCTTGCAATAGCGGAAACTTAAACGACAGAATTTTGTTCAACCAAACACGATTTGTTATCTCGAAATTTTGCATAATTAAAGAATTAAAGAAAGGCAAGTTTCATTGTTTGTTTTTTTCATTGATTTCCCTATAATCGTACTTTGACACGTGTGTGTGGCGTTGTTCTTCTCTTTATAGGCATGGAGTTAGTTTAGTTAGTGTTTGCAAGTCGGCTTCTGGTATATCTGTATTATCTGCATTATGTTATTATCTTAGCGTACGGCTGCTGGATCTCCTTCAGTATTACTTCTGTGCGTAGCAGTTGTAGATGATGAGTAAAGGAAAGTGGGAAGAGACTATCTGAATCTGAACTTGATATTAGATAACTGGACTTTAAATAGAATTTCATAGTTGAGTTATTTAGGTTCGCTGCTAAATCGCACTTGAGCGCTGGCTAATGATTTCATAGTTTGTCTAGTTCTCCTCGCGGTCCGAACGTTAAGTACGACTCGATTTCACTGCATCGTACGTGTTAATATTATGTATGCTTTACGGTATTAAAATTTATAATATTCAATTGTATTATTAGTTACTGTTTACTGTTTGTGATGTGTGGTCTCCGCTCGTCAGCGTCCTCTTCCTGACTCTCTAATTCGTTGCTTCATTTCGCGTACAGACACCTGCCTGTCCGAGTTTCGTGTTGACTTGCGATTTCTCAGCTTATCAGTATTCGCTTGAGTGTGGGTGTGAGTGTAGCTCTTGTGTGAGTGTGCAATTACTTAGCTCTACATATTTTTGTATTTTATTTTTACTTCTGACAGATAATTGATTTGGAGTTGCCTAAAACTTACGCTTGTTAAAAAATAGTTCGTTTTCAAATGTATGCAGAAAGTCTTGCCAGTTGCCGCCGCCAGACATTATATGATAATGCTGGGCGCTTTTAATTTTTGTATTTCCTTATCGTTCTCACTTCAAGTCATTCAATCTAATTATTAATTTTAACTTTTGTTATCTTTGTCAGTCAATGTTTCCTCATTAAGCTTTGCTTTTCAATTTGAATTGTGTTCTCTCGTTTCTTGGTGTTGTTAGATTGCTAAACATTAATTCATCTCTGAGCCTGATCTCGTCTGTATATGTGTTGTTGCTTCAGCGATTCGCCAGCTTGTCATTGGTTATATACAGTAGAAGATGGATGCCCTTGCAAGTATTGTAAAATGTGTTTACGTCGAATCGAATCTGAATTGTTTCTTGTTTTTGTTTTCGTTTTCGTTTTTGTTTTTTCAATGTATAAAAGGTGCTACATGCTGCTTAAGATTTAAAATCAATCTGTACGGGCTTAGACTGCTCTCTCTATATAGTTATAGATAAATATATTTGTATGCTTTTAGTTTTAATATAGGTTTGCTATATGCTCAATTATTGTTTCAATTTCAAGTTAAAAACGCTATGAGACAAATTTCTTTATACTTTTTTTGTTTTGTGAACTTTTAAAACGATTTGACTTTGGTTTATCTACGTTGTGAGGCTTTCTTTAAAATGTTGTTTGGGGAAAATCGGCTAGACTCTAAATGAAGAATTTGCGTTTAAAATGCTGTTGCTGCAAAGGCTATTTGTTTACGTGATTACATATACAATACATATACTCTCTACTCGACCTATTGACCTGCTATTATGGATATTTCGCATAGCAAATGAAGTTCGAAACGAATCCCTAAACGAGCTTTCTGAATTGCTGCTAATCGTATTCCTTACACTTTATATATATATGTTTTTGCTTTTGTTGAAACTAAATGTATTGCTTGTAATAGTGTGGTTGCGAATGGATCTCCAGGATGTGGCTCGGAGAAGGTGGCTGCAACTCGTGGTTGCCGACCTCCATGCGATGTGGTTCGTAATGATGCTTTTAACTGATTTCAATTGGGTTGTGGTTGTTGCTGATGCTGTTGCTGTTGCTCTTGCTGCTGCTGTGTGTGGTTTTAACTCCATGCCGAAAACGTATCCATGTACCACTGTTCACCATTGGTGCCTAAAGGTTGCTGTGGTAGCGGTAAACTGCCCCAACTGCCGCCATTTCCTATCAAACCGCTCGGGTAACGTCGCTTAACATCTGCCGGATTTTGGTGACCTCCATCGAACTTACGTTTACCGACTACTGCAGGTTGGTGGGTGGTATCGGCCAGGTTGGAGGTCGGATGTTGGTTGTTGTTGGTTGTGGAGTTGTTGGTGGTTGGTGGTTGGTTGTGGTGTGCGTGGTCGTGTTTGTGTGGGAGGTTGAAGGTGTTTTTCGAAAGAAAAAAAAGAGAAAGAGAGTTAAAAATATTGTTAATACAATAATGGTTCAATGTTGTTGCTATTATTTTTCTTGGATTGGTATTCTTTTTATTTTTTCAACTGGTCTATGGTTCGAATGGGGATTTCTTGACGTTGTATTAGTCGTTTTAGTAGCACAATTTGATGGTTTTGTCCATTTTGGTATCGCTTTGCTAATGAGGGGGAGAGCGTGCGCGTTTTATCCAAGAATATCAAAGACAACACATTTTACATTTATTTATTTATTTTTTGTTTTTGTTCATTTAATTTATCTCATCATTGGTTCGGCACATCACAACTCGGAAAGTGTAACTCGACATAATGTTGGGACTCGGGACTGATACATGTACAAATATATCTAAGTGTTGGCGCTGTGTGTTGTGGGTTTACAATGTGCACATATATTCGTGGTGATGGTGAGGTGTGTTATGGGTTACAATTACCGAACATTATCGGGTGAGTAAAACATTGGACATGATATTATCGCCTAATATGAAACATGGAACACTTGATGATGGATGGGTGGTGGCGATAGTCGGGACAAGGCCGTAATTGGATCGCCGGGTCGAAAAGTAATATAGCGCTGTACTCAAGGGCCTTGAACTGGAATGGTTTCTTGAAATATTCGCTTGGGTGGGGGCGCTGGCTCTCCCAATTTGAAATTTTGAATTAGAAGGGGTCTTCATGGGTGTGGCTTGTCCATCTATTGAGTTGAACTGATCTGATCATGCAATGCAAAGTGTAATGTGTTCTTGAGTGTGTTCTCTCGAGTGCCGCCAATGACGAGTTTATAGTTTCAATTCGATTTTGGAGAGTGTATGTTCACGGGGAACAGGTGGAGTGTGACCTACGGCCGAGTGAGTAGACAGTGAGTGTGAGGTGGTGACCCCGGCCGGTCGATGTGGTTCTTGTTGTGTTCATGGGACAGAAAGGAGCGCCAAAACGTCTTGGTTCGGGCGTTCGGTCCGGTTTATGAATTTTGAATTGGGTTTTGAGTTTGGTTTCTTGCATTCAGGGGGAATCCCGCTTAGATTTTTTTTCTTTTTCGGGTCGCGATGACTTGTGTTTGCGGGAATGCTTCTTGGACTTGTGTGACTTGCTTTTGCTTTTTTCAGACTTGTGGGCTTTACGTTTCTTGACCGGACGGCGACCCTGGTCGCTGTCCGTGGAGGTGATCGACGCGCTACGCTTAGTTGCCCTCCATAAAAGGCTTGAGTGCAGTTCCAGCTAGAAAGGTATTGTGTTTGGTTTCCATTTTGGATAAAAGGATTATATCGCTTTGCGCTTGTCTGTAAAATGTTTCGGCTGCTTAGTGGGTGTGGTGAGTGTGAAGCAAAAACGAAAAGAAATTTATCATCCGCGAAGACAAAATGATCTACGAAATACAGCCACAAAAATGTAAAGCGTGTTTAAAATGGAAGCGGTGTTTGGGTAGGGGATGACTTGGAGCAGGTGTGCCGCGCTCCGGGTGGGTTATCGGGGCATCCGCTATATATTTAAATGTATAAACAAGTGTGGATTCCATTGACAACAAATTATAAGATAACTGGTTGGTTGGTTGGTTGGTTGGTGTTTGTGCGTGTTGTAAACATAATACACGAATCGATTAGTATTTTTTTATACGTAAAAAATAAATAAGAAACGATCTCAGTTGGTATCGGTGTCACCCTGTGTATGTGTGTGAATATGATATGTAAGAAAAATGTTAAAGGGCGGTTATATTATACATATTATATATGGGGTCATATGGGTATACAGGTGTGTGTTGTGTGTGTGTGTGTGTGTGTGTAGAGGCTACTAAACTATATTCGGTTGGCTCCGCAAAGCATGATCGATGAACTCACACTCGATATACATAGTTCACACAGAATATTATATGCTTGTATATTGTTAAATTAATGGGTAGAGTATAATTAATATGTAAATAGGGGTTTATATATTAGGACTTGTGCAATCGCAATCGCAATCGATCTCTGATCCGGTCAATCTTGCAGCGCGTTTCGTTCTCTCTTTATAAGTATATTATCATAAGTCGGCGCGGGATTTAAGAGAAAAACAAACGAACGTAAAAAATTATATACACGTACGTCAAAATTTTGGATGGCACTATTTTTTTTATTGGGAGGGGGGGAGAGATTGATCGGAGCCCTCCCACGTAACCCCTCGACTCTTCCAGGGCGCTTAG
>JAEIII010043282.1:0-11218 GCA_018905755.1 Drosophila ohnishii | reverse complement strand
TTATATATCGTAACGTTAAAATATCGATTTCTATATCGGCTTTCATAGGAGTTTTAGATAAAGTATCAATACATTGTTATATTTTGCCATCTTAGCATTTAAAGATGAAAAAGTGCTCTCATTAAATATCAAAGGAACTGTAATTTAAGTTTTTTCCCTTCGTATATTTAACAAAAACAATTATATTATTATTTGTTATAATATTATATATATCTTTTATTGCTTAAAAGCTATTTTTTTTCTGAATAAATCTCCTAAATATAAGGCAAACCAAGCCAATGCAAACCTTTGTCTCAAGACATTAAGTACCGGGTATCTCTTAGTCGTGGCCTTCGCTTACAGCTTTCTCCCTTCTTTGCAGTGTTTGCCTTCGCATTCCCTCTGGGGGATGCGTGCGAGGAGGCGTGTTCAAGTGGCGTCGCCTCCATTGTATAGTTGGTCTTGTTGTTCGTGGTTGTGGCTACTGGTCTTTGGCAGCGTCGCATATTAATGAAAGGAAAATCGGCGTCGAAGTGAGCAACTGTTAGCTCTCACCCCGATGGTTATGGCAATGGCGATGACGATGACGTTGTTGATGCCATTCGGGATCTCTTTTTTGTATCTTGAAGATGGTATATAGCAGTTTCATTAGCCCTTCCTCCGAACGTATAAGCGATGTGTGGTCTTGTCACGCATTTATCTCCGAGAAGGGATGAGGCAATAAATTGGAAAAACCCAAGGAAAGTGTTGTATATTCAAGAGTGACTCTAAGATATTACATTATTATTTATTATTTATTATTCTTACTTGTGAAATGGTATAAATATTAAGAAACAAAGAAACAAATATTGTTTTTAATATGGGAAAACTCCTGGGAAAGCCTTAGCTTATTATAAGACGCCATAGTATATATACATGCCTGTCTTCTTGGGTTTGTGTCAGTTTTCTTGAGCACTGAACTGTCAGGATTGTGTCACGATTGCATCTCAAATAAGGACATCCTCCACTAAGCCACCAGCATCATCATCTTCCTCATCACACGGCCAAGTGCCCGCGTGTAGGAAGAGGGAGCGCAGCAAGCTTTTAATAGAAGACGGCGTCAGCAAGCATCCCTCTCATCCTGCGGATGTCTGGGGCCAGCCAAATGGGAGGGATATCTCGAGCCAAAAGGAGACCAGGAGGAACTAGGTGGGTGACAGGGTCACCGCCTTTCGTAATTATCTTTTTCCCCATTTTTTCCAGCAACTCGCTAGCATGCGGCTGCAGCGACTTGTCTGTGTTTGAGCTCAATTAGTGTGGCAAGCGTGGTTTTCAGGAAGTAATTGTCGGCGTCATCAACTCTGGGGATTTCTAGGTGTGTGTGTGTGTGTGTGTGTGTGTGTGCATGTGCGTGGGGGATGTCCCTAATGACAGTTCCGAGGAACAGTGAAGGAAACACCCATCCGTAACTCAACATTTTCTCCCGCTTCTTGTTTTTCCAGGATATGCCTCAAAGCTGATCGATTGACCGAGTAAATGCTACAGGATGTCGGCCAAGCACATCGAGCAGTATACGAATCCCTCCTTCGAGCAGGAGTCCGACCCCCCGCCCCCGTCTGTGGTGGGAGCAGGCACCGCCAGCAGCAGCAGCAATAGCAACAATGCCAACAATGCCACCGACACCGGCACGACACATCGCAAAGGTCACAGGTGAGCAAATCGCTGCACTTGCCAGTTTCTTTAGATGCCCTTGCGAGGGAGGAGCAGGTGCCATTGATATTGGTCATGAGGCATCTTGAATTTTGAGGGATTTTTGGGATCAATAGATCTTATATTTATATTCTAGAGCAAGTACGAAAATTTAAAAATATTTATAGCTCAAGTTATTGTATTCTTTATGATAGAAAGCAGCAGGATTCTTTTGTTTATATATTTTAGCCTGGGTAGCTGCAAATATTAAAAAAAAAAAACTGCATAGATACAAGTCAATTTTTAGAGAATATCAAATTATATTTCAAAAAAATATACAGGGCTCAAGAAACTGAATTATTTGTGATAGAAAGAAGCTAAATAAAGTTTTGTTTCTATATTACACCTAAGAAGCTGCAAAATATTTTAATTAAAATCAATTTTCATAAGATATTCCTTTAATCAAACCTCAATAAATGATATAAAAAATCACTAACTATAAGAGTATAAAAACCTCGGCTTTCACCAAGTTTTCTTCTTTTCTTGATTATTATTTTGTTGAGGACATTAGCCCACCTCTCTATCCACAGGAAGGGGAATAACTATTTACATAAATTGACACTTGCCTTGGGTAAATAAACAGAAATATTATTGCCCATACTCTCCCACCATATCAATAATTAGCTTGTGACTTTGGGCACGTTTAGTGGCACGTGGGTGAGCTTAGGCCTGGGGGGTAACAGGGGAGCTAGGAGCTGAGCCTGCCTGCCTGCTAGGGCGGTGGTGGTGGTGCCTCCATAATTCATAAGACTGCAGCGCCTTCGCTAAACCAAAAGTCATCGCCGGATCGATAACAGTCGATTACGATGAGTCGGTCAAGTTTGAAATATTCAAAGGGACGCAGGGCACAGGGTGGTTCAGGATGAGGAAAAGGAAAGCGTGACAAACAAGCCCCGGGGCGAGCACGTGAGCTTGAAGGCGCGACTAGCGACTAGCAACTGCTAGCGAGTAGCGACTCCGCGATTCGCCCAGGCTATCCGCAGTCATCCGCGTGCCCTGCCAGCCGAAGGAACTCCGGAAAAGCCGCCGACGAGCAGAGAACGGGAACCATTTGTGGTTGCAGCTGCCACTAAGCCAACGTCGAGGAGGAGCAACTGGGAGGTGGCACAGTGTTGGCCAACAGCCCAGAGTGCTTGACATTGAACCGGGGAGGGGGGGCCAGTGCCGGGGTGAGTTGTCCTCGCCCTCGGGCGTCCTTGGACCGTCCATCGCCAAGTTCTAGGCCGCCTTTAGAAAGTCTGACAAAAAAGTAGGCAACCAATAATGCAGCAAGGACGAATATGTGAATGCTCTAGCAAAAAGTCAGTTAAAAATGGTAGCTAGTAGTATAGGAACTGCCTTTAGTTAACTAGAAGTCGAATGATTTATTTGTGAAAGATATATTCCACGGATACGAAATAAAGGCTAGTGGTTTTTATTAAAAAATGTAAACTACTCACACTCAGACTTAAAGAATTTTATTTGCGCTTCTTCAATAATTAAATTCTTAAATATTTATATCTTTTAATTGTAAACTTTAGTCCATATATAGTATTTTTAGATCACGAAATAACAATTAAAAAACAAAAAATTAAAAATAAAAAACTTTTTAGAACCGAACAAAAAGTCAGTATACCAAAAGTTTGGATGTCAATAATGTTTTTTGGTAATCTTTGTGACGCAAAATTAAACGGTTTTCAATTTATTTAGACTTTGGGGTTATTGGCTAAAATCCCAGTAAAACATGCAAAAAAAAATCAGAGCCAATTGTCAAATCCTTTTCGTTGATCCTCTGACCTCGGAACACATCTCACTTGCAGGCGGCAGGAATCGATGTACCAGATGACCGGCCTCTACTCGGAGACGAATAGCGGCGACGACAGTAGCGTAGATGCGGCCCTTGATCAGGACCATCAAGCTCACCTCTCCGGCGATCGGGATGGAGCGGGAACGGGAACGGGAGGAGCCACACAAGTGGGTATGGACAGTGTGACGGTCAAATGCCACAGCCGCCAGGCATCGGCGGGCAAATGTCCGGTGGAACAGGATGAGGACTACGACGAGGAGCAGTTTCGTTCCGGTGACTGCGGCATCCTAAACTGCCGGCCATATGGCATCCAGAGATTCGCCCGCATCAAAATCTTTGTGCTGCTGTTATCGCTGCTGGTGATGATGCAGCAGGCCCTCAGCTCGGGCTACATCAACTCTGTGATCACCACCATCGAGAAGCGCTTTGAGATCCCCTCCAGCTACTCGGGTTTGATTGCTTCCAGCTATGAGATTGGCAACGTGATCACGGTGATCTTTGTTAGCTACCTGGGTAGCAGACGACACATTCCCGTGTGGATCGGCATTGGGGCGGTGATCATGGGCATTGGATCGCTGGTGTTCATGGTGCCGCATTTCACGGGAGAGCCCAACCCGGGCATTGCCATCATGAACAAAACCAGCGACAATATCTGCAGGAGCGCTTTGGTCCGGGATCAGGACATGGACCTGGGCCGCCTGTCTAGCGGTCTCTCACATCAGCCTCTGGCGCCGCACACCTTGCGGGAGGATAACTGTCTGGAGGGCAAGGCCTCCACCACAGGACCAGTGCTGCTCTTTGTGCTCGCCCAGCTGCTCCTAGGCTGCGGCGGCAGTCCGCTATTCACCCTGGGCACCACCTACGTGGACGACCACGTGCGAACGGAGAGTTCTTCAATGTACATTGGTTGCATGTACAGCATGGGCGCCTTTGGGCCCGTGGTTGGGTTCCTGCTGGGTGCTTATTTGCTCTCCTTTCACATGGACTCGCTGGGCTCCACCACAATATCCATTAGTGAGTATGAGATCCCCTTTTGAGATCACAAACTAATCCTGAGGAGAAACCAGCTTTAACACGAAATTTCCTTTCTTACAGCTCCCGGCGACCGACGTTGGGTGGGCATGTGGTGGGGCGGCTTCCTGCTGTGCGGCGTGATCCTGCTAGTAGTGGCCGTGCCCTTCTTCTCCTTCCCCAAGGTGCTCGCCCGCGAGAAGAAAAAGATCCGTAAGAGCAGCGTGGTCCAGCCTGTGCTGCCCAATAACTCGGGAGCCGTGGCGGCCACCGATGAAATGGGCAAGGTGAAGAAGCTGGAGATCGTGGCCGTGACCAGCAAGGAGGACCAATCGCAGCCGCCGCCCAAGGTGGACACTGGCTATGGCAAGGACATCAAGGACATACCGCAGTCGATGCTGCGCCTGGTGAAGAATCCCGTGTACATTGTGACCTGCCTGGGTGCTTGCATGGAGCTGATGATTGTCTCTGGCTTCGTGGTCTTCCTGCCCAAATACCTGGAGACGCAGTTCAGCCTGGGCAAGAGTCAGGCGAATATATTTACCGGTTCGATAGCTGTGCCTGGAGCCTGCATTGGCATCTTTCTGGGTGGCTGCATTTTGAAGCGTTTCCAACTGAAGCCCAAGGGCGCCGTCCAGTTTGTGCTTATTACCAACGTCATCTGTCTGGCCTGCTATGCCATGCTCTTCTTTCTGGGCTGTGACAACCTTAAGATGGCCGGCACCACGATTCCCTACTACACCAGCAACAAGCAGGGCTCCACGATCGAGCAGCCTTTTCAAGTGAACCTGACGGCCGCCTGTAACTTTGGCTGCGAGTGCCTGCAGAGCGAGGTGGAGCCGGTGTGCGGCAACAATGGGCTGACCTACTTCAGCCCCTGCCATGCCGGATGCACAGCCTTCTCCTCGAGCTCCAACTACACCAACTGTGCATGTGAGTTAAGGATTCCAAAGATCCTTATTATAATTAAAAGGCTTTTATTTATTTAAAAATTATCCCACTTTAGGTGTTCACGCCAACATCTCGAGCAGCATTTATCGGGGCGCTGGCGGCAGTCAGGCCCAGGCTCTCAGTGCCAACGAGGACTTTGCCGAGGTGACGGTGGTGCCGGTGGCCACTGCTGGCCCTTGTGCCACACCCTGCCGCACCATTTATCCCTTCCTCATACTCCTCTTCTTCATGACCTTTGTGGTGGCCTCCACGCAAATGCCGCTGCTCATGATCGTGTTGCGTTCGGTGTCCGAGGAGGAGCGCTCCTTCGCCCTGGGCATGCAGTTTGTTATATTCCGTCTTTTTGGTTATATACCCGCCCCCATACTCTTTGGTAATCTCATTGACTCCACCTGCCTGCTGTGGAAGTCGGCCTGTGGGGAGAAAGGAGGCCGTTGTCTTATATACGATATTGAAAAGTTTCGATACAAGTAAGTGGAAAGCATTTATGAAAGGATTTTCCTAACATTAAATATTCAAATTAATTTTAGATATGTGGGTCTCTGTGCATCTGTGAAACTGGTGGCCTTGTGCATCTTCATTGTGGACTGGTGGTTAGTGCGCAGGCGCAAGCAGCTCGAGAAAATGAAGCCCTTGAACGCCAGTGATCCTATAATTGGTTCCATTATAAGTCTGGATAAATGTGAGTACATTAAGAAGGAAAATCTAATAAAAGAAAACTTGCTAGTAAATAATTAATAATTCAAATAAAATCTAGAAGAACCAAACCATCTGTTTTGAATAATTATTAGCACATGGGTTTATTTACTTTCTAAAAAAAACTAAATTAAACAGATTGGTTTACTTGCTTGCAAATTTAAACCAGTTTTGAATAATTAATTAACTTTGAAATACGAGAATCATAACACTTATTCCTAAAGCATACAGACTTTTAAAACAATCTCTTTTGTTACCTTTTCAGTATTTGAAGAGAAGCTTTCTGGCGCCGAGCCAGCAACTGGTTTTGTGGGAGGCGGCGGAGAGCTGATCATACCCACAGACATACTGCGTCACTCCCGCAACGATTCACGCACCATGCAAATGGATTACTGGTGAGTTTATTCTATATTAAAATCCTGAAAAACCCCTTCTAACTATATTGAATCCCTTTCTTGCAGCTACGACAAGTGCGGCCATGTGGTGACACCGGCCAACACCTGCAACTTGCAGCCGCAGACCAAGTCCAAAAAGCATTTCCGCAGCGCCTCTTGCGATGTAAAGATGATCAAGAGCTTTGCCCGCGATCACAACTCGTCCAGCGGCCCAGCGGATGCTGCTGGCCAAGAGGCGAGCGGTAGCGCTAGCAATAGTAAATACAAGAATCTCAAAAAGTTCCAGGCGCACACGCGCAACCATTCGACGGATCTGCACGACAACAGCCAGCCCATTCGATACATTCAGAACCAGCTGCGGCCGCAGGACTGTGCCGAGGAGGAGGACGACGACGAGCTGACCACCGGCTGTGGTCACTTTGTCAAGAAGCATTCGCGCAACCACAGCTACGACCAGATCTACATGCCCAACAACATACGCTTCGATGCGGACTTCCTGCGACACCCACATCCCCATCACAATCCCAAGAAGAATGTGAATGTGCTGAAGAATGTGGTGACGGAGGCGGGCAAGCTTAAGAACTCCAATGAAATGGAAGCAGGCGGAGGGGGATCATCATCTCGTGGTCATTCGCGCAATAACTCAAAGGATTTAAACACCAAAATTCCTAGTGTTACTCCTGTGAACCTTGTCGCTGGGCAGCCAGCATTAGCAACGGATGGTACAGGTCTGAGTGTACTGCGGCATCGTCGCACCAACTCCAAGGATTTAAACTACCAAGTGCTGCCGGAGGATGCTCCGGCCAGCTCGACAGTGGCCGGTCATCCGCATTCAACGCAGCAGCATACGCGAAACACATCGCACCACAAGAACCAGATCGATGACGATCGGAACGAGCTCATTACCGACAACGACGACGAGGAAGAGGAGGAGCGCTCAGCCAGGGCTTAGTGTAAATGATCTTTAAACTAGGATAGGCAGCGCCATTCCTCTTTCCTGGCGTCCTCTCAGCTGCTCATTGTACTTACCTACGACCGAGTGTTCAAAATCTACTTTCCTGAATATATAAATCTTTTTGGATGCAAAGCGAATTCGAATTCGAAACCGAAGCCAGTCGTCCGACACGAACACGAATTCCCGCTGCTTGCAGATCGTATTTAGGCGGTAGTAGTAAGGCCTCCTAGTGAGCAACTAGCTGCATATACTTTAGGCTAGCCGTAGATTGTTGTGATAGGAATATTTTGTACTGTATTTTTAGGTGGAGTGTAAGATTCTCGAACTGCTCGGATTTGTTTCGCTTTTCACTTTGTGCAATCTCGGTTTCAGAACCGCGGTGAAAGACAGGAGCAAGAGGAGGAGAATTCCAAGAGAGGTGAATAGCAAATTGCAATGTTTTAATAATAAACCGAACATGTAAACAATTGTCAATGGAAATTGTGCTGTGAAACAACGATGTGTGAGACGAGAGAGAGAAAAATTAACGAAATGAAGTGGCCAGAGAGAGGTCAGGAAGGAAGGTTAAGAAACACGCTGAATGTAACTCTTATGCAATACAATTATTTAGAGAATCTTTGTAAACAACAAACAGAAGAGAAGGGTTCGAATGATGACTAGTTTTAATATATCCTCAATTCCCTGTTTTAACCGTAGAAGAGAAGAGAGCGAGTGTAGCCTGTATTTTAAAACCGAAAGATGTACTTTAAATGCGATAATGCCTTACAAAATATCAATTAAATATATACACAGTAAGGGGAGAGCCCCGCCGAGCGGCTCTTCCAACCAGTTCAATTCCTGTGCAACGCCCCCAGAGTAGCCCTAAGAGATGCAATCTAGGTTAATTTAGGAGTCACTAAGTCTATGTTTACACACACACAGCCAGCCACAAGCAGTAGGAGGAGGGTAGAGCTAGCCCCTGCCCGAGCACTAAACAGATTCATTAAAATAAATATATATAAATATATATTGTACGTAGATAAGTGTACCTACGAGTAGCTAAGGATTCGTAAAATAACGAAGAGCGATTTTAATACAGACTGCACAACTAAGGCAACCCGGGTCTTAGGTGCAACAAATCGTATATATTTAACTAACTATATATATATGTATATGTATGCAAAGAAGTATGTTTAAGGAAAACATATTTTTACTTAGAGAAAATATTGCAACTAAACTAAATAAGGAAAAAATGTATGAAATGAAAACAATGAGACTCCTGAAAAAAGAAAAACAAAATAAACAATATATTGTAATAGACAAAACGTCAAGATTTTTATTTTAATAACGAATTTTAAAGGGTTTTAAAAGGTTTTTCATAAACTCAAAATTTTTTTAGATTTAAATTTAGCCTAACTAGCGCCGCTGTTGAGTGTTTGTGTTGGATTTAGTAACTACTGGTCTTGCCAGTGTTACCTTTCACGTTTTTCTTAGCCAAGACAAGAACCAAAATCCGATTATCGTAAAATATATCGTAATTATTAATAAATTTCTTGAATTAACATAAATTCTTAAATTTTTACCTTCAATATTAAACTTATTAATTTATTTAATAATTATTCTTTGTAATTCGTAAATTTTCACCAACTTTGGCAACTCTAAGGTGCGACAGACATGCAACCTGAAATGTTGATAGCTTATCTTTAGTGTTTTGTCAGCCACAAAGGTTTCCCTTCGGTCGCTGAGTAATATTTTTTAACAGAAACACATTGCAAACTAAAAACCAAATGGAAAAGCGGGCCACTTCCACGATGCAGGTGCTCTATGCTGAGCTGGCCGCCGGTGCGTATACTTAATTATGTTGCGTATACGCAATGTAACCTAGCAGCTTTAAACACACAGCAAAGGCGCGAAGTGCCCAGCTGGAGGAGGAAAATATTCTGCTGCGCCATCGCCTGAACCGAGCCTCGGCCAGCCACAGCACCAATGCCGCCATCAATGTGGAGGCCAAGATTCTGGCCTTCCAGTTGGAGGAGGAACGTGATCGCATCGTGGAGACCCTGCAGCAGCACAAGAAGAAGTACAACAAGCTGCACGATGCCTATCTGGAGAAGGTGAAGCGGTGTCGGGCTCTAGAGGAGATGTTCAAGCGTCAGAAGACCTTGACGGGACTGGTGATGAAGTCGGCTCTGGATCAGCGCAATGCAGGTGAGTTACCAGAGAAAATAAGTCTATGTAGATACTTAATTTCTCTTTCCAGAGCAACGCTTAATGTTGGAGAAGCGTCAATCAGCCCAAAATAATATAAGTGAGCTGGAGCATCTAAAGGTCAAGGTGGAGAAGTTGCAAAGAGCCCTGGATGAGTCATATGATATTATAGATGAAATGGACTTTGAACTGGAGAGCGTAAGTTTATTTAAAGAATTTTTAAATATATTTGTTTGGCTTATAAATAAATCTTTTTAAAGGTGGAACTTTTGGAGATGCAAAACCAAAGTCTGCGTGATGAGTTGGCTGCCTTGAAGGTAAGTTCTGCGGAAGGAGCCACCAGCTTGGCAGCTTCAGCTCCCAATGACGATGATCCACCACCAAAGTACGAAGACGACTATCCCAAAGCTCGCTATGCAAGGCAGATCTCCTCCAGCAGTGAGTCAGGACCCAAAGATGACGATGCCGATGCAGAGACCATGGAAAGAGCTGCCCTCACACATAGTGTAGGCTGAAAACTTTTAAACTATAAGTTAAGTCCTCTAATAAGTCCTGGTTTACAGCTCATCCAAACGGTTGAGACGGAGAGTAATGCCCTGAGGCGAGAGCTGCTTAGATCCCGCTGCCAGCGAACCATACGAGGCAAGCTGGAAAAGGAGGACGAGCCTGCTGATTAGGATAACACAAAAGGAGTCCCGAAACAACCCCCATCACATAGACAACCCATAAATACTTTTGGCTGATGAAACTCAACGGCCAACTTACGCACAACCCACTTCCAAAGTCCAACTCAAACACCCCGCTGTCTGTCTGGTCCACATCTTAGTCTACGTCTTAGCCTAAGTCTTAGTCGCTTGGTCTAAACTAACCCAGTTTCGGAGCCAGCTACGCCTAACAAGTGCACATACCAGAGATTGCTTTTAAGGTTCGACAAACACGCTTGCCGGCTGCGTTAAATCAAAACTTCTCAGATAGAGTAACCTGATTTCTCGGCGGTTGCAAAGGAAACTCGTCTGTCTAATGGCTAACGATTAATTAAAATATTTGTTAATGGCATCGAACGGCTTGGTGGCAAAAGGATCTGGCCTCTGAGCCGTGAAGGTTTTCCACCTCAAAACCAAACCCAATCCCGGCATCTCCATCTCCCACTCCATCTTTATATCGCAGCTCTTGCTATCCATTAAAACATGACAATTATTTTTATGACTTAATGCACAGTCTGCGGAGGCCTTGTTGCCCAATGTCTCTAATGTTGCAAATTATTGACAAAGTAAATTAATCTGCACATTTGTTGGCGGCCGGACCAGAGACCAACTAGCGCGACACCTCTAAGATCACTAAAGCTCTCCCACTTGGTGGGGCATATTACTTAGCGAATGTGTGCAGAGGGAGAAATCGGAGCTTAGTTATAAGTATTTTTTGTATTCATTTTTTACTCTTCAAATAATTGTAAATAAAAACTATGAAATTATATTAGATAATGGAATAATTTAATAGATATGAAATATAAACCTTAAAAGCGATTTATTG
>JAEIII010043277.1:0-13232 GCA_018905755.1 Drosophila ohnishii | reverse complement strand
TTTATATAAAAATAATTTGTATGCCCTTGGAGGTTTTTATAATTTTAGTCTGAAGCTTGCTTGCTTGAAGCTTTATGATTAAATATGTTAAACAAACCCCAATGGAAATTTAAAAATAAAATATCGGGTGTGGAATTTTTTAATTAGTTAACATTGCCTCAAGATACAATTCCTTTTACAATTTAAAATTTAATAAATTCTCTTTGGGGACGAAAAACACAATTGATTAGCAGAGTCAACAAGTCATTAAATTCGATTAACATCTCTTATAACGACAAGCTTTTACAAATACAACACTTCTGCGGAAGTACTCTTTGTTTTGTACTGTGTAATGCAAAATATTGGAGATTTAGGACAACGAGATTTCATGTAAATGTAGATTTGTTCGAGTTGATTTGCTAACTTAAGTATCAAGAAAAACGTTAATTAAGAATATATTGTACGTTCTATCCATTCCTCCAGTGTAAACGTGGCCGTTTCATTTTTCTCAGTGTCCTGCTCCTTGAAGATTTCTGTAAAGAAAAAAAGTTATTATAAATAATCAAAGATTTATATGTTTAAAGTTTTTTTTTTACCAATGTATGTCTTAATTTTGACTGCACACATGATGAAATCATCAAAGGCAATCTTGCCATCACGCGAGCCATAACGATGACCTAAAGCGTTAAGGACGCGGTTGTTTAGATGATAGCCAGCTGAGTTAAGAGCCTCCCGCAGCTGAAATCCTGACACACGCCCCGTGTTCTCAGTATCGTAAACCTTAAAGATGGCCTTCCACTTGGCGATTTCTGACAGCAACACCTCGAACTCCTCAAAACCCAGCTTGCCGGACTTGTCAGCATCTAACATGGCCACCATGGAGCGGCAAACGTCCTTAGAAAAACCATGGGTTTCATCCACAATTGCTGTAATATTTGATGTATTCATTATTATATCGTCTTTTATTTTCTGTTTTATCTCTATTTTACCATTTGCTGTTACAGGTCCTCCATCCGCTGGATTATCCCCCATTAGCCTCTTGTTCGATTGATCGTTCATTCCCATTTGATCCTCGAAGGGCGTGCCCTTTAAGAAGGGTCCGCAAATCAAGGACAGAAGACCACAGGCGCCGCCACCATCCATATCCCCAGGACCAGCAGCCTGGGTTTCAAATGCATTATTGGGGGAGAAACGGTTGAAAACCACCGGTTTTGGCAAATCTTTAAGAAGAATATATAATAATTAGACATATTACGAGTTGAGAAGTATAGCTTTGCCTTACCATCTCTCATTGAATGATCCAAGATACGCTTCAGTTCCATCCAATCCACTTCCATGTCCTTGCCGGCAATGCTATCGAACAGGCGACGCAAACTCTCCTTCTGTGGATCCATGGGCTTTGGTGTCGGGAATCCGGGAGATATCTTCAAAAAGAAATACCTAATTAAGCGATCCTGTTTGCCACGACCTACTTACCGTATCGGCCTTGTCGCCGTAACCCACATGATCATCATTCTCTCTAAATGAAAGTGGAAAGTGAAAAGCGAAATGATTGATGAATAATGTGCGAGTTGTAATTAAACCATTTAAACAATTTAATGTCTTCAAGTGTACACTACAATAAGGGATTTTAATGAATATTTAAAGCAAAATAGTGTGGGGTCGACCATTTTCAAAACATAATACGTTTTTGTGGGTATATCCTTTATTGTTACTTTAAAAGAATAGTATATATATAGTAGTTACAAGGGAAAAATACATTAAAGCAAGGATTTAAAATAGATCGATAGAATAATCTGAGTTAATTTTGGTTTATATATTTTCTAACCGCCCTTTTAGAACCTTTTGAGATACAAAATAATTTGCAAGTAGCTTGCGCTGAGCTTATACTTAATACTTTTATACTTTCCATTTTCAGTTCACTTCTGCCAAGTTAAAACCAGACAGACAGACGGACATAGCATTTAATAAATTAAGCAAAAACTCAAAAACTGTAAGGTCAATACTGTAAGAGTTTAATTAAGAGAAAATATTCAGGAGCAGGAGCATGCATTTGTCTCTGTCGTTCAACCATTGGGAATGTGTTTTAGGGAAAAGATTCAACAAACAATTTTAATTCAACGATTGCTAGCGCTAAAATTAGAAATTAGACATATATACTGTACTCACATACCCACATATTGCACTTTAGAAGCTTTTGAGTATTTGAAACCCGAACGAACGAACGAATTATCTCTAATATACAAACTCATTATTGTCATTGTCTACATTTACGTACTCCATGTTGTTTTGGGTCTCGGAGAATACTCGAATAATGAACTCGCCCTCCTCGTTCGGATCGAAAGTTGAGGGCACAATCAGGTAGTGGCCAGGAGGCAATTTAAAGCGAGCGCATACCTGTAATCAAATACAGGTTACCACTTAAGGTTAAAAGTTAAAATAATTAAATAACTTACTTCTCGAGTGTTGATAAAGTGAGGCGACCGTCCCACCGAGGACTTGTACCTGAAGAAGTTCAGGCCCTGCGGACGGCTCTCCAGCTCTCGATCACTGAGACTGTAGATGGCGAAGCCTATGGTCAAGCACTCCATGCCCATGTTCCGCTTCGATCTGCGATTCTTCTGCATCAGAGCCACAATCACCGTGCAGTGGCCCTCCTCATCTTCCTCGTCGGGATCAACCAGCGTGATGATGTACTGGGGATTGTGCCAGAAAGTGTCCAGGAAATTGCGGCAACCACCGGCAGTGACGCCAGGTGTCCATTCGCCCTCGTACATGGACATCTCCCACTTGCGTTTGCCGCTGTTCTGCTGATCCTCCGTCAGCGAGTCTGGCGACAAATTGCAAATCTAAAGAGTTTACATTAGCTAAATATTTACTATATTATGTTAATGTTTAAGGTCTCACCTCCACGCGATCGAAATGATTGAGGAAATCCTGGAAGGACATCCAGAACTCGCCATCTCTATCGAAAGTGAGTCCAATCTCGTTCTTCTGATCCTCGGGTATATATCGCCATTCAGGCGAGCTATCACTCCATGGGCCATTCCACTCGGCCTCATTGCCCCAAGGATTACGCATACGTATCATCGGGATCTTGCCCTGGCGATTTGGCGTCACAATATCAATAAGGCAGACCTTGGTGATGGAGTAAGCGTGGCCGCGTATCAGGCCCTGGGGAGTTTCGGCCTCCAGAACATTCGGATCCGGTTCAATAGAGCAACCCATCATGGAATTGCGATCGGCGGCCTTTTGTAGGATTGTAAAGAGATTACCAGGGGCTTCCTTCAGGTCGTACCACTCGCTAACGCCGCCAGTGAAATCCTCCATGGCCTCACATGTGCTGCCGCCCTTCAGGGCCTCGTAGGATCCATGAAGTCTGAGGGAAAACAGTTCATTTATTAATCTTATTTATTAGTTTCTGTAAAAAGTTATACTTGGCATATGCCTTCTCCAGCAAAGCACTCCAGAACTCATTCTTCTCTGTGGAGTGCATGTACATCAGCTCGCCATTGTAGGTGGGCAAACGGTCATCCACTATGACATCCACCCATTTACCTTTTAATTAGAAACAAAGGCGGTTGTAGAACAGAATTAGTTTGAGGTTTAAATTCAGAATTACCATATTGCCAGAAGCGGAAGTGGAAGATGCCAGCGTAGTTCTCCTCGAAGCTCTGTTCTGGCGGAATTACGCGGAAGAACAAGTTTGATTCCTGAGTCAAGTTGGCCGTGGCAGCCAGGAGCCAGCAATCTCCCAGCTCTCCCTGCTGGACATCGAAGCGAGAGTAGCCCTCCACGAAAAATTGAGGATTTTCGGCGATTTCCTTTAGTAATTAAATTTAAATTAATACTTTAGAAAATCTGGGTAATATATGTATATAACTTACATGAGGTCTCAGCCACTCAATGTGACGATCTGGTCGCCGGGAGAATTGAAGAGACTCGTTCGAAGCAGGAAAAAGAGGATCCTCGAAGAGCGAGCCGCTGGCCACGCAGCTATTCCTTATGGTCTCGAAGTCCTGAACTTCGGAATAGGGTCCCAGGTTCGAGCTCTTTTCACCCAGCTACAGAAAGTACTTGGCATTAGTTATTTATCGCAAGCTTTCACAATTTGCTTGTAATAGCTGTATGTACAGAGTAAATTGGTGTAATGGATTTAACAAGAGTATTAATGCTTTGTACACTTTGTACACAAAAAGAAACACACACAAGGACAACACACAGTACGACACTTTGGCAGCACATTATCCTTCGGACGGAATTGTGTCAATGCCATAACGATGACAGCAGTAAGTACTTACGTTCCCATAGTACAACGTTTGAGAAGATTTGGAGGATTGCAATGGTTGCTAATGTTTGAGTGGAATGTATTGGGTTAACATGCATATGGATCTCAATGAATCGTATAAATGTATGTTTGTCTATGCCCCCTATATAGTAGATGGAGTGATAACCCTTGGGTTCTACTTACAACTCGCATGTTCTTGATGCTCGGCAGAACCCTCTTGGTGTCGGCTTCCTTCTTGATGAATATCTCATTGATCACCGATCCGACCACATCCTTGGCAGCTCCCATGGCCGCCTCGCCGGCCGCGTTCAGGAACTCCTGACCCGCTTGCCTCAAGAATCCCTTCAAGTCGTCCATGATGGCTCAGGTATCTAAAATTAAAGAGTGCCGTCAGAGATTAAAAACCAATCTATATACATTTGTTGTGCCAATATTGATATCTAGTTGCCAAAGTCCTCAACGTATATCGTCCATATTTACAGATGGGCCTAGCAAAGGTATTAAAACAACACCCCGAGGCACAAATATGGGGTTAAGTGTATATTAGAGAAGCGTTAATATTCCCAACGTGACTCGCGGGTTTAATTAAATTACTTAAATTCACGCAACGAGCATTAGGTTTATTCAAACAGAAATTATACTTTGGAGACTAAGAATTCCTCGGTTCGCACCCAAATATAATTCATACGCATATGTTTAGCTACATATATACTATATATGCTACATTGTGTGACATCATTCGGAAGCATGAGATTCTCTAGTGACTCAAAGGGTGTGCGACATTCGGGAGATTCGTCTACTTTCCCATGCCCAGATCCCATTTCCAGCCGTGACATTGGCATTGAGTCCGGAACTGCGATATACTATATAGGGTATTATAACGTAAATTGGCTTTTAATTGGAGCAAAATATGCTTAGGGTTCCGTCCCCATCTGCCCGATTCGAATGATTGTTTGGCCGCCTAGTATATAGATTCATTGGTAATTCTACTGCGAAACCCAAACTGGTTTGGTAATTAATGCATTCTTTAAGCCTGGCTCATTCCCGTAATAGCGAGTATGCGGACGGATGCCCAGAACATCGAGTTGAATCACTTTTAAAGCATATATTTTCCCATTTCCAAATAGACCTTGATTGTCGTCCCAGAGAGAGCGATATTCGAATCACGCACTTTCACTCCCCGAAAATCACAACAGCAGCGAACGGTCTGACGCCTTCACAAACAAGATATTTACTCAAACTAATATTTATAAAGTATCTGGATCCGAATCCGAACACCTGACTGCCGGTATCGAATAATTAGTGCTGTCGTTTTGGATATTCTAGCCATTGCAGTGCATAAGGGGTATTTCTTATGTTATTTTCTATTATTTATTTTTTTATTTAAATTGGAAGTCAGAACTTTTAATTTTTAATTTTCAGTTATCCAAAATATATTTTATTTCATTGATTGATGTACCACTTTTACACATTATTCTGAAAATATTGTGCATTACTAATAAAACCAAAATACCTTAATTTAATTTAATTTTAAAATCTTGTCAATATTTTTTACTCTTTAAATAAGATTGTTTCTTAATTTTTTGTTATAAAGCTATTAGAAATATTCCCAGGCGATTAAAACATTCATTTATGCTCAGCGTAAAATTGCATGTCAAAACGAAAAACTGTCTGGTTATCGAATCATCAGTGCTGTTGTTTCGGATATTCCAGCATTCTATTGCATTTCAGTATTTCATCAGGAATTAGGATGAGTTAATTTAAATATATAAAAATAAAAAACTTCTTTGGCAATTTTTTAGCCTTTAAAATATAAATAAATAAAAATATCAACGTCATCGTTTAGAATTCCAATTACGCGCCATGTATAAACTCTGGCAACGCGAAATACCTGAGATATCCTCGCGCAGTATGGCAATACCTTAGCCTATGGCGATTCTAGTGGGACCAGTTGTAGTGGTGGAGAAAAAAACGCTCTTTTTCGACGAATTTCAATAATAAAACGGACACCGACACACACATCACGCGCAACGAATTTTATTCCCGTAAATTCAGCATTTAAAAATTGTAAGCAGTGGTTTTTCTCGCATCCGCCAGCCCGAAGAATTCAGTGTTCACAAAAAGAGTCAGTTTTATTATATGGATATCGGAATATAAAACCGACAACAACCTCGCAGGGCTCATTGATTTTTTCACGGCATTGCCGGTGATGGGACGCCGTTAATACACACGCACGAATGTGTGTATATGTTGCGGCGGGCGCTTGTGTGTGAATAAATAATATGACATAATCGACGAGTGCGGCTTAATTGACATGGTTTTTGTGCGATGAATACCTAAAAGTGCGAATCGAGCGCCAAAAGAAGCGTTTTCTGTGGTCAGAGCGGCGAAAAGGACTTGTCTTGTACCGCTATTCTTCCCATACGCTTTGCTCCAAATATTCGTTCCTCCCAACACTCTCTCCCTCTCTCACACACACACACGCACGTATATTTGGGCGTTGCAGGATGATGTGTCTCTCTTACCTCTCTCGCTCACGGGCTCTCTTGATTATTTTTGCGCAATCCGAGATTTCTGCCACTCAAAGTGAAACTCTTTAATTATTCGCCAAATTAAGTTAAATCCGGACTCAAATCCAGAAGCGGGAGCAGTTGCTTGTTGTTTTTTGACTGCACCCACTTGACGTTGCCTAACACTGCCCGCCCGCTCTCAGCGCGGTTCTCTTTTGCGTTTCATTCTTCGTCCATTTGTCAACGTGCGCTGTTCGTCGGTCCGCAGGCTTTTGATTTTGATTAAGTTCGTACAAGTTTAATAGCTATTTTCACACTTTACCGTAGTGCAGTGTACTAAAGAGCATTATTTAGCGTTTTTGGTGCGGTGCAAAGTGCCGTTAGCGGCGCCATCTTTAAAACATATTAACAGTTATTTACTGAAGTGAAGCGAAGCCAAGGAGCGGCATTCTTAAAAGTTTTAAAGAAATATTGCTCGATCCTACAAAAAGTTAATTCTTTTAAATTCTCTCCCCTCTTCCTCCCCTTTCGATAGTCTCTGCGGCATATGTGTGTTTGTACGAAATAGCAGCCGAAAACCAAAGTGCGAGAGCGAGAGTACAAATATAAAACGCGTGCGTTCCCCTTCTAACGTATAGTGAGTGTGACCGTTGTATTTGTGACCTGTGCCAGCGATTCAGCCACTGGAGGATCTACGAACTACGAGAAAAAAACGAAGAATACCGGTAAGTGTCCGTCGCCTTGGAGGATATTAAATAACTAGGATAGCCGTTATATTACATTGAATTATCTTGCACATCCCATTACTGTTATGATGAGCGGCAATTGCTGCCCGGTGACGCCATCTTTTGTGCTCCTCTAATAAGTGTTGTTTTTGTTTTTTGGGTTTGGTCAAGCACACGCAACACACTGCGTGCGAGTGTGTTTGCTTTGCTGTTATGCTTTGAGCTTGATGTTCTAGTCGTTTTTCTTTTCTCTCTCCCTGTCCCACTCTCTTTTTGGGTGGGTGTGCGATTCGTATGTGTGCGTGTGCTTTTCCTTTTCACATGATTCATGCATCTCTTCCTCAGACTTTCTATGCGCTTGTCAGATTATAGAAATACAGTTGCACGTCATACTGGTTTTTGGTGTCTCAGCCGTAGGTTTTATCAGCAATTTGTTGCCACTCGCAAATACTCGCCACCATTGCGAATCTCGGGAGTGTGTCTAATGCACTTGGCTGTCGCTAATAAATCGCCTGCTGGCGCGCATCTGTTGTTGGCAAGTTTCGTTGTGACCCACTTTTTCACTGCTGGTCTCTNNNNCTGGTCTCTGCCGCCTCTCTTTCGCTCTTCTAAGCCATTCGCGGTTTTAGCCAAGTAAATGGCGAAAAGCGGCAACAAGTGATAAACAGATTTGTAAATATTGGAAACTTGTTTAGCCGATTTGTTAGTGTGATTCTATGCCAGCAAAGGTTTGTGTGTTCTTGCAGTTGGTTTCAGTTTTGTATATTTTTATTTTAGTTATAACATGATCTTTTACTTGTGTATACTAAAATTCTGAATTTAATTAACCAAGCAACGTTTTAATTAATCTAAAAACAGACTGACATTAATTTTAAAATATTTTAAAAAGACAACGAATCAGAATTGTGGTGTGACGGTGATGATTCGAGTTATAGAAGTTTGCCTGTATTCTGTTACCTGGCAATCTTATCAGAAGGGTATGCCTCTTGTTACGCTTTCTGGTTAGATTGCGGTTCCGATACAAGTGCCTGTAAAGTGGGTCTGCCCAACAACAACTACTTCATGTTATAATGAGTACAAGGATCCCATTTTCGCGTAACCCCTTTAAAGTTGAAGCTCTCTTTGTATCTCTCGTATTAAAATCTAACATTCCATTTCGCGTGCTCTTTCAATCGCCTGATAAATTTCAGCTACCTTTTGTATGCCACATGACGTCATTTCGCACACATTGCTTATGTGAAAAAAAACACAAAAAGAAGAAAATTTGCTCTTTTTGTTGGCTAGCTTTTGTTGCTAATTCGAATACACATACACAAATGGGCACATGGACAGTGGGCTTTATAATTCATTGCTTATGCTTCCCTCTTTTTCGTTCCCTTATCACTTCCCCGTGTTTATTTCATTTGTTCCTCTTGCTCGGTTTGTCCGTTTTCAATTCGCAAATTAGACGTGACTCGCGTTCGTTGAGGTTTTCAATTGTTCATTCATTTTTTTGTGTACCTTTTTCCGTTGCACACCGCAAGTTGCATTGCGAGAATTTCCGAAAATCGTTGAGGCATTATCTGTATCTATATGTATTGAAATTTAACATTAAAATCACAGAAAAAGAAAAAAAGAGTGCCCGATAGCAACAAAAACAGGACAAAACCCGTTGTTTATTGTCGCTTTCCGCTACGAATTTAAAAGAGTGACAAATGAAATGAGTGAGATGGCAGAATATATGACCGTGTGTCTCTTTTTAACGAGAGGAAGTGCATAGTTAAAACTGTAAACAATTGTTGAAGAACCTAACCTACAAAATGTTTGCATTGAGACGCGTCGGAAATACAAAAATCCGATCGAGCAACAGTGACGGTGACACACAAACAATAACAAAGAAGAAATAAGAAGCGAGAATGCAAAGATAAGAAAATGCACTTCAAATGTAGGAAATACATGTAGGAAATAACTTTCTAACTTTTATTGAGGCGTGTCCCGCGTTTCCCTTCCCTTCGGAATCCGACAATGCAAATGCATTTTCTGTCTGATGGGTTAAAAGCAGACCTAATGACTCTTGATTGGGAATTGGAAATTGTTTACCCAAGCGTATGCTTATCGAATTTCCCACTGACGTCACATCTTGCCGGTGATTAATTGATTTGAAAACGTAGTGGTTGGGGGCTTCATAATTGTGACGTTTACTTTGATTAATGCACTTTCTTAAGTCTATCCCTTAAAAAATGGGATTTTTTTTTTTAATTATTTAAGATAACTATTTTTAAGCACTCTATTACCATCTCTTAAATTATAAATTATATAACCTTAAATTTACGCAAGAGTGGAAATGAGGAAAATTGCATTTGCTTATTGTTTGTTATGACTGGCTGACACCAAAAACCAGTTTCTCTTAGAGCTTTTATTATAATAGTCAATAAAGAAATAATATCGGCTTAAAAAAACATAAACTTTATACTGTTTACAAAAAAAAAAAAAAACAAATTTTAAAGTTCACCCGAAAGACAGTACTCTCAAGCATAACATACAAAGTCTGGCAACTCCTGCTGCCACCAAAAACAAATTTGTCTAAAAGCAAGCGCTTAAAATTGATGGCTCCCAGAAACCCAAACATAAAAAGAAGTGAACCCTGTTGTTGCCCCAAAGCCAATTGCAGTGAAGATGCAACAGAGCGAGCGAGAGAGGGAGGGAGTAGGAGAAAAGGGAAAACAGAGTGGTAGATAAAAGAGGCGTACGTGCCAAGCTTCAAAACAGAGACACAAGCGAGATTAAAAAAAGAGAGATGTTGCTGCTGGCTAAACAACTGCAGCTCATCAATAAAACAGCAACAACAACAATAAACCAGACACAGAACTCGAGAAGAGAGATGGGGTGAAAGAGAGAGAATGAAAGATAGAGAGAGAAGGCTAGAGGCGGAGACAGCAATAACAAATGTACAGTTGCAGAAGCAGCAGCGCATCAGCCAACAAAAATAACAACAACAAACTGCTCCAACAAAACATAAATCTTGAAAGAAAACAAGTCAAGAAAAGACTGAAATTTGGATACCCTATAAAAAGTATTTCCTCATATTAATTTTTTTTTCATTATTATTATTATTAAATCGTTAATAAATGCATTTCTGAAAATACCCGTTTTATAAAAGCGTCAGGAGAGCTTATTCTGAAGTGCAGTCCAACAAACAGTCTCTGTTGTTATACAGGCTTTTTTAAAGCTCGAGACCAGCAAAAGATGATGAGAGGCAAAAAGGCGCGACGACAATGTGGATAATTATACCGAAAATGTTGGGAGGCGAAGGCAAGGAAAAATGTAGACAATTTCTATAAAGATTGGAAGACGACAAAGCTGATGGAGCTGTGTGTCTGCATTTCTTGCCTTCTTTAACATTGCTGGCTGTCATTTCTTCTGCTGCGCTTGAACTTCAATTGAATTGTTTCCTCTGTCTTCTGGGTCTGTTTTTCTTACTTGCTCCATCTCTCTCGGATATACCACCGCTCTCTGTCGGCTGAAAGTGATTGAAAGCCTGTTATTATGGCGGCCTGATCCGACTGAACTAAATTTAAATTGGAATTTAGGCTAATTTCGTTCTCCCGTTTGTGTAGGCGTGGGAAATGGAACCCTTCTCAGTTGTTGTTTTATTTTCTCTTCTTTTTAAATTGCCACAATTTGTTGTAATTAATGTAAATACTAGAGAATTAAATGTAATTTGCTTTTATTTGTGGCTTTCAAACGTGACAAGTGGCTGACCATAATGTACACCTAATTGCAATGCAATCACTCTTCCGCTAACGTCCAACTGGAACTGTTTCCAATAAGAAAAGCTTAGCAGGATTTAAATTGCATAGGAAATACTTTTATACATATACTGCACATTTTGTTTACGGCTCAAGGGGTAACAATAAAAAAACACTTTCAACTACTTCCAACTGGCATTTTTTGTACAATTCTTTACCAGTTGATATTTCCTTCTTTTAATGAATGGCTAACCCACTTTGCTGGGCACAAATGTCAATAAAAATCAGGTTTTCAAACAACTTCTCTTCACTGCAACATTGCCAAACACGAGGGCAACAATAAAGCTCTATAAAAAGGCCATCATCATTACCATCATCATATAACAATAGAGGCAACAACAAACCCGAGTCGAGTAGTCCAACAATAAGCGCAAACGTGTTGCTGCATAAATGAATTCATAATGCAAAACAAAAAAAGATATTAAAGAAAGGAAAAAAAAGCCGAGGGGAAGAGAAAAAGCGAATTGTGCTGCACACGAAAGAGGCGGCTTACATAATCGTTTATAGCTTCTATTCAACACGCTGATCTCGGTTTGTAAATCAACACCAGAAGCGGCTGAGTTGCGTTACCAATGTTTCGTGTCTGGGCTTTCACGCAGAAACATTTAGAGCGCGTTTATTGGCCAATTTCAGACTGCAATTATGCGTTGCAAGTGTAATGTGGTGATCGCCTGAGCGCATCGGAGAAAGGTTTTATTAAACTAAATTAATATTTGGGCATATTGTAGTATATTTATAAGCTCGCAATGCTAATCTATTTTTTGTTTGGGGAAGGAGTAATGCATTTTAAATAAAAAAAAACATCAGAAACCCTCTGAAATAAGTAAATTATAATAGTATCTAATAAAAGCTCTTTTTAAATCTGAATATTATAAAATTGTTAGAATTTTACATATCGTAAAAAACTGTCAGAAAATCTAATAATTGTAGTTTCTAGGCAGTGATTTTCCTTTGCCAAAGAATTCCAGGCCGAAATAACCTCCCCCTCGATAACTCAATTATTTTATTTTGTTTGCTGGGAGCGTCTGCTATCGGTGAGCCGTTCGGTGTGTGTTTTTGTGTGCTTGTGTGTCTGGGCAAGTAGCGAGTAGTACGAAAATATTATAAAGCGCGCTAACTAAAAATATTCACATGACATCATCGAGCAGAGGCGCTGACCGCAGCGTCAGCGTTAGCAGAGCAGACGCAGCATCTGAACAACTCTCTGTTTTGTGTGTGTGTGTGTTGGAAAACGGGAAATCTGTTTGCCAAGAAAAAGGGAAAATGCTCACACCTCTCTCTCCTCTCTGCTCTTTGAATTTTTATATTATTTAATGTTTGATGTCCAAAGGCAAACTTTTTCAAGCCAGAGATTATTATCTTATTAAAAAAAACAGAAAATTTGATTTGGGTTTCAAGACAAATAATTAGGGTTTTATTATATTTTGTAAATAAACCGAAAATTAAAATTACTTCAACAGATAATGTATTTATTATTTTATTTCTCTGTGGGGTTTCCCCCATAAATGTATACTTAACTAACCTTAAACCTTCTCTTATTAATTTGCAGGAAAATCATAAAAGTATTATAATCACGCAACAAATTCAATTTTAAGGTGAGTTTTAAATCTATTCTTGGATTGACATAAAAAACACGCCCATAAGTCAAGTGCAAAGCAAATCAACTGAAAGCGGAACAAACAAGAGTCCCCTTCTATCATTTTTTTTTTAATATATTTTATCTGCTGGTACATATTTGCGTAAGGTTTTTGCAATGATTGTGATTGAGGAGGGCTCTCTTTGGATTTCATTGACACTTGTTTGCTAAGGAGAAGCGTGCAAAAAGACAGAGAGGAGAATACAGGGGAAGCCACACCTCACTCAACTTTGAACTTTTTGCTTACGCCATCATACTTGAGCGATATCTAATTGTGTTCCGTGTTTTTCTCTTTATTTTTTTTTT
>JAEIII010043276.1:0-16544 GCA_018905755.1 Drosophila ohnishii | reverse complement strand
ATCTTGAAGGTATTTGCATACTTACATAAATAGTGAAGGCTCTTTTAATTTAATATTTTACCCGTTTATCAGTTAAGGTATACAAAAATATATATTTCAGTATAAAATATCAATTAATCGCCGTAATATTTATACGTTTTGTACTCATTGAATTTTATTACCAAAGTAGCTCACTTCGCATTTTGACTGATTTTAAAAGATATATTTACTGTTAAAAAAAACCAGCAGTCCTTTAGGGATAAGATATCATAATATATATCATCCTTACTTTTCAGAGACGACTTTTATAAAGAGTTGTAAATTCTTGTTTGAAACATTTTAAGTTTCCCATTGATTTCCTTGTTACGTATAAATTTCCTTACTGATAAATTTATTTTTAATATTATCCACGAGTTAAAAATCATTTAATAAATAAGACGGGAATTTACATTTCAATAAAAAGCGTTGTATTTATTTATTAGATTACAAAGAAAAGCTTGCATATAAATTATGATAAGGTATGGAAACACAAGAGCTGTTCTTAAAAGACATATCGAATAAATAAAATCTAAATTAAAATTTATTTATTTATTTTTAAAATTAAATACTTAAGGCTACAACTATATTTAAAGATTATATAAATCTAATTGATGTTCGTATTCGTTCGGATTACGGCGCGCATTGCTAAGGCTCAAGTGACCGAAACTCCTGGACGGGATCCTCGTTAAGTGTCGTCCTCCACCAGCGCGGCAGCTGGCGGTGATTAAAAAAAATAGTTTACAAAGGTAACTTCTATATAGATGCTTCGATCCTATCGATCCGGTTTTCGGTCAGTCGAGCAACAGCCGTCGCCGACAGACAGTGTGTGTTTGTGCGTTCCGTATTTAGTGTTTCCGTTGTTTCAGTTGATCTAAAAATTCTATGTAGACTACGGTTCTGACCCACTTGGGAATTCAATCCGTTAAAACTATGCAATTCGCTGTTTCGTTTTGTAAAATTGCTATAAAAACTAGTTCGTTCGTTTCTCCACTCTACACGTACACGTACACGTATTGTATATAAAAGTATAAAAGCTTGGAATAGTTCATATAGAAGATACAGTTTCTCAACTCAACTCAATTCAACTGGGCCGATCGATCGCCATATGCCATACATATGCGATATATAGATCAATCGATCGGGTTGTGCGCGTGTTACAGGCGGAGGATTCCGTTGCTCTTTGCAACAAAAGAAGACTAGAAGCAACAATTATACACAAAAATAATAATGTTTGTAAAAATAAGGTGACTAAAATACTATTTTAAAAGCGCATTTTGGAGAAGAGTGAGCCGCCGGACAGGGGGGATACGGACTGGGGACAAAAGGAATAGAATTGAGTCCAGTCCGGTCCGGTGGCCGGAAGCCGTGGCTTCGTAACGCCATTGATTGCGTGTGTCCGGGTCCGGAATATAGCAATAGCTTTTCGTGTGCTGAGAGTCTCCTGAAAGCGATTGTTTATGGCGGCGGGCGGGCGGTCACAATGAACGACCTTACAAGGCACGCGCTGTACTGTACTGGTCACTGGTCACCACTCTCCACTCTCTCCACATCCATCGTGACAAATAAGTAATCCTTTAAGTGAGCGCGTCTAAATTAATTGCACCTATACTATGTATACAGTACAATATCACTGGTTGCTTCGTCACCGTAACCTAATCCGAAACAAGTGGGCGTAATCCAATTGAAAGAGTGCGAATGTCGGCAAACCCAAATTAACACTATTGCATTCTGAAGTTTGTGATAGGTGGTAGTCTGATTCCTATTTCCTGCTTTTGGCACCTATTTCGAGTCTGATTTCCGGTTCCGGTTACTGATTGCGGGGGAGGGGTTCTAGTTGTCTATTAGTTGTCTATTACTATTGCAAGTTGGCGAGTGGTGCAATCTGGGCTGGTTGGTTCGTCGGTTCGTGATTGTTGTCTGCAGTGCTTAAGAATTAGTTAAATTATATTTAGTGAGCATGGCTGGTGGTTCATCTCTTGCGTCCCGACACCACGGCGGCCATCACCTGCTGCATGGTGGGCTCGGGCACACACTGCTGGGGATCGCACTTCATCTTGCCGTCGCCGCCGCAACTGAAATTGACATGGGTACCGGTATTAATATATTTATCAGGACAAAAAACATTTCATAAACTTACGTGCAGCTGATGCAGGGTCCGCTCGTGGACTCGATCTGCTCGCCGACGCGGTAGGATCGGCCGTTGATCAGGCAGCCGGTGTGCTTCACCGCCTCGCCGTGCGAGTAGTGCAGGAAGTGGGGCGGCAGGGTGGTGCTGGTGGTCGTGGTGCTCGTGGTGATGTTCAGCACGGCGGCCATGGACACTGGACACTCATAGCGCGGGCAGCAGAAGCCGGAGATGGGCTCCTCGTGACAGCCGGCAATCGGTGGCGGGCACGACTGCTGCAGGCAGATGATGTCGCTTCGGAAGCAGAAGCAGAAGTCGCAGGGATCGTCGCGCGGTATCTGCTGGGCGGACACGTACAGTTTGCCGGCGTAGCGGCACGTACCGGGTCCGAACACCTCCTCCTCGTCATACTCATCCTCGTACTCGGGAGCGTGAGCGTAAGGAGGTGGCGTGATGATGCTAGCCTCCGTCGTCGTCGACGAAGCAGCGGTCTCTGGTGCCTCGGTGCTGGTGCTTGTGCTGGCGCGGATTGTGGTGCTCTCTTCATCCTCTTCTCCAACACGGTCATCGATGGCTGGCGCCTTGGTGGAGCTGCTGGGCAGGTGGACGAAGAGTGGATGCACTGTGGTAGCCTCAGTGTCTTGGGTTCCAGGAGCAGCTGTTGGCGCTGGAATCTCCGATACAACGGCGGGCACTTCGTCCTCAGTCTCCTTGCTCTCGTCCTCCTTGTCAGCTGCCTCCGTGACTGGAGCATGCTCCTCCTCGGACTCCACGGACTCCTCTCCTTCCTCGGTGGAATCCAGGCTGGGCTTCACGACTGGTTCCGGAGTGGTCTTCTCATCAACCGGTTGCGGCTGCTCTGTGGACACGTCCTTTTCGGGCACATCCTTCTCAAGTTCAGGAGCTGCGGTTTCTGCCACAATCTCGGCCTCGGTGACTGGGGACTCCGATGGGATGGCAGGAGCGGGAGTGGGTGGCTTCAGTTTGGCACCAGCTGGAGCCTTGTCAGTGCTTACTCCAGCATCATCGACAGCTGGTTCGGTGCTCTCCTCGCCGACATCCTCGGATGCAGGAGGCTGCTCGCTGCTGGGCTCAACTTCAGGAGCAACTGGAGCAACTGTTGCGGGAATCTTGTCGGTATCTTGAGGAGTAACTGTGGCTGGGACTTCATCCTGGGGAGAGGCGGTAACCGGAGTCTTTTCATCATCCTGAGGAGCTGCGGTAGCTGGAGTCTTCTCATCATCAACTGGAGTCTCTTCATCGACCTGAGCAGTCTCCTTGTCATCCAAAGGAGCCACTGTTGCTGGGATTTCATCAGCATCTTGAGGAGATACCGTGACTGGAGTCTTGTCGGCATCCTGAGGAGTTTCTGAGGCTGGAGTCTTGTCAGCATCCTGAGCTTCAGAGGCTGAAGTCTTCTCAGCATCCTGAGGAGACACGGTAACTGGAATTTTCTCAGCATCCTGAGGAGCTGCAGTAACAGAAGCCTGGTCAGCATCTTCAGTAGATTCTTCCTCGGCGGCATGTGGAGCAACAGTCTGGGACATGACACCATCCATGGGCTTCGTGTCGATCTCCTCGGCTGAAGGAACATCCACAGGAGCAGCAGTAGAATCAGCTTCGGGGATTGCGGGAACAATCGGGGACTCGGTTTTGTCTTGTTCCTCTTCCTCTTGAGAGGCGGGGGTATCGGTGGCCACATCAAGGGGTGTCTTGGTGTCGTCCTGAGCAGCTGGCATTTCCGGCTCATCGGTCTTTGGTGGCATAGCAGGCACTGCTGGGCTGGCAGCGGTGGTGACCTCTGGCTCCGCCTTCTCAGTGGAAATGCTAGATTCTTCCTTAGCGGGGGCATCTGTAGAAGCCTCCTCGATGGGTCCAGCCGTAGCAGATGCGGTTTCATCGCTCGGCTCCTTGTCCTCCTCCTCGGTCCTGGGCTTAGATGTGACTTCATCTTCCTGCTCATCCAATGCGGGCTCCTTTTCGGATGGCTTCGGTACATCGGCGGCTGGAGCGGTGGTTGGCTTGATCTCCTCCTCTTCCTCCTGGGATGAGGCTTCAGTAGAGGCTTCAGTGGAGGCATCCTCTTCCTTTTCGATATCTCCGCCAGCGACTGGAGCGGAAGTGCTCGGTAGGGGCACTGAAGTTGCAGACTCTGGCTTCTCTTCAGCTTCCTTGTCGTCCTCGGGCTTCTTGTCATCAGCTTGAGGTACCTTCTCGGTCGAGGCTGGTTCGGTCTCAGGCAGTTTCTTGGTGTCGTCATCTCCGGTGGCCTGTGGAGAGGCAGTTGTGCCTTCAGGACTCTCGTCCTCCTCGCTGGAAGTAGAGGGAATCTTGTCTTCGGACGGGGCGGAGGTGACTTGGCCGGCGGCGGCAGCAGGAGCAATGGTGGTGGCCTTGTCGGCATCTTCGGCAGGCAGCTCGGTAGATGCATCTGGAATCTTTTCAACTGGGGCCTGGGCAGTGGATGAGGGCTGCTTATCCTCGGGCTGTTTATCAGCAGGAGATTCAGTGGATGGTACCACCTCGTCAGAGGCTTCAGTAGATCCCTCCTCGGGAGCTTCAGTCTTGTCCTCGGGAGTTGCAATCTTGGATGGTGTCTCAGTGGGCTTCTCTTCCTCAGATGCCTCTTCTCCTTTAGTTGGTTTCTCCGCCTCAGTTGGCTCCTCTGGTGTCTTCTCATCGGTTTCAGAGATCGGAGTAGCTGTAGTGGCTTCTTCATCGACCTCACCAGATGGGATTGAGGTAACAGCAGGTTCCTTCTTCTCCACGCTAGGAACAGTTGTGTCTGCTGCAATTCCAGCCTCAGTGGATGGATGTGGAATCTCGGCAAGAACGTCCTCAGGCAGTTTTTGAACAGCGGGCTTCTCATCAGCGGCAATTGGAGAGGTGGTGGTACCAGCAGATTCCAATTCCTCCTCGGGAGTCTTGGCAGGAGTCTCAGGCTTTTCTTCTGCATGGGATGGCGTCTTATCTGTCGACGGTTCCTTATCCTCTTCTGGAATCTCTGTTGAGCCTGCGATGCCGGTATCCTGCTCTACATCTTCGTCAGGCTTGGCAGCAGGAGCAGAAGTGGCAGCGGGTTCCTCATCAGGAGTGATACTGCTCGAGGGAATCTTCTCACCAGGAGCAACCGTTGTGGGCACTTCGGATTCTGGGGACTCCTTGCGCTCATCAGAGGCAGGAGCTCCAGAAGACTGCTCGTCAGACTCTTCCTTAGCAGGAGCAGCAGTGGTTGCGCGATCAGATTCAGGCTCGACTTCATTCTCAGCAGAAGCAGATGTAGAGGTCTCATCCACGTCGGGCTTCTGTTCACCTTGATCCTTCGTGGGAGCAGCGGTGACTGCAGGCAGTTCCTCTTCAAGGATATCCTGGGGAAGCTTGGGCAGCTTGGATTCGTCATCGCCAGCCGATGGGGCAACTGTGGTTGGCTTCTCTTCGTCCTCAATGGTCTTGTCAGTGCTCGGGGTCTTCTCTTCATCGGAAGCTTGCGGACCAGGAGCAGGAACAGCCACAGGAGTAGCAGGAATAGCCTCACCCTCTTCCTCGATCTCATTGTCGGACACGGAGGGTGTAGCTGTCTCAGCAGAGGTATCCTTCTCACCTTCAACGCTTGGCTCAGTGGCGATTTCAGTGGAGCTCTCTTCCTCAGCAGGTTTCTGCTCTGGCTGAGTGGGGGCAAGGGTGGGGAATGGTACCAAGGTTCCATGCTTAGCAGGCTTCTCGGTGCTAATTTCTTCCTCGCTTTCAATGGGCACAGAGGTGGCAGGAGCAATCTCCTCTTCATCAGACGGTTCCTTCTCATCGGATGCCTTTGCGGGAGCAGCAGTTGTAATTTCCTCGGAGTCATCTTCAGCTGGGGCACCGGCGGGAAGAACGGGCATCTTATCGGTGGCTGAAGCTGGCTCCTCAGCTTCTGGCTTGCCGGTTGACACGTCAGTCGAGGACTCGGGCGTCTCTTTCTCGGGTGTAGCAGAGACGGCAGGAGTTTCTTTTTCTGGTGTAGCGGTGACTGCATGGATCTCATCCTCAGGCTGCTCTCCAGAGGGCTTCTCTTCTCCAGTTGGTTTTTGCTCATCAACTGGCTTGCCTTCATCACTTGGAATAGGAGCGGCTGTGGTATCCTTTTCGGCATCCTCAGACACCTGTCCGGGTGTGGAGGCCTCTTCTTCAACAGGTTTCTTGGTGCTGGGCTCTTCCGTAGTGTCAACGGTTTCATCCCCTGCCTTCGTCTCGTCCTCGGGCTTGGGTTCCTCTCCGCTTGGCTTCTGGGTCTCGATTTCGATCTCAGGAGCAGCAGTGACGGCTGGAGTAGGCTGATCCTTCTTCTCCTCGTCAGCTTCTTCGACTGGTTTCTTATCCTCGTCGGACTCCTCAATTGGTTTCTTCTCCTCTTCGGACTCCTCAACTGGTTTCTTCTCCTCTTCGGACTCCTCAATTGGCTTCTTCTCCTCGTCGGACTCCTCGGCTGGTTTCTTCTCCTCGTCAGACTCCTCAATTGGCTTCTTATCAACCTTGGCGGCAGTCGTAGATCCTTCTGTGGTCACGGCGGGGCTCTCTTCATCGGGCTTGAAGTGAGAAAGAGGCTGCTCAGTAATGCCAGTTGGCATGATGACATCCTTGGGAATCTCCTCAGTGCTGATCTCGGAGACATCCTCGTCGATCTTGTCGTCGGGCTTGGCCGTGGAATCCTGTTCCTTCTCAATGCTCTCAGTGCTCTCATCGCAGATGTAAGTGGGACAGCAGCCATCCAGAAGATCGGCAGCCAGGACACACTTCTCGCGATCTCCAGGCAGCTTGCACTCCATCTGTTGGCAGGCAACCAGGCTGCTGACACATCGGCAGGACACGTCGCAGGGAGCGGTGGCGGGCACGATACTGTTGTTGGCATAGGTCTTGCCCTCCACCAGGCAATCGCCTTCTCCAGGAATGGCAGCGGGGAGATCCATGGGTGGCATGGCCTCGGAAGCAGTGCTCTGGTCTTCGGTACTGGGTTGCTCGGTGGCTTTCTCTGTTGCGAAGTCATTGCGTGTGTCGACTGCAGCAGTGCTGGATGAGATGTCCTGGGGCGCTGCCGTGGTCTCCACTGGCTTGGCTGGCTCCTCTTGGGCAGAGGGTTCCGTGGCAGCCTCGTCGGCTTCAGCGGTATCCTTTTCTCCAGCAGGAGGCAGGTAAACCGAGGATGGTTTATCGGTGGACACTCCCTCCTCTTCCTTAGACTGAGTGGTCGTGGCTTCGGGTTGGACAACAGCCGGCACCATGTCGGCTTCGACCGGCAGTTCGGTGCTAGTCTGCTCATCCTCCTTATCCTTATGCTCTTCATCGACAGGCTTAACAGCGGGCTTATCGACTGGGGTTCCGGTGGCAGTCTCGCCTTCAGCTTCCTCGGATTCGGTGGAGGACTCCTCCTCAGTCTTTTCGGTAGTGGTGGTCTTGGCAGTCGTGCTCTTGACAGCATCGTCGACTGGCAGATCTGTGGCATCCTGTTCAACCTCATCATCCTTCTCGGGAGTGGGCTCCGTGGAGCTGGCTTCCTCCTTTTCGCCAGCTCGTGCGGGTGCACTGGTGGAACTTTCGATTTCATCCTTCTGACTAGCCTGGGTGGACGAGGCAACGGCTGGGGCAACTGTTGAACTCTCCAATTCTCCCTCTTCCACTGGCAACTCGGTAGATCCTTCGGCAGCTGCGGGCTGTTCTCCCAAGGTCTTGGGTGTGCTGCTCTTAATGATCTCCTCTTCACCGCTGACATCCTCAGTGGGAGCTGTTGTTCCGGCAACCTCTTCTTCATCTGATGCCTTGTCAGCTGGGGTGGTGACCTTAATGGTTTCTCCTTCTTCAGAGGTATCGGCTGCTGGAGTTGTGGGCTTGGCTGCGTCCTCGACTCCATCAGCAGGAGCTTCAGTGGCAGTATCGGGCTCCTTTTCGGCTTCAGCATCCGATTTGGGTGCTGAAGTGGTAGCCTTAACGATCTCCTCTTCGGCTTCGATGCTAGCTTCTTCGGCGGGGGTGGTTCCCTTGATAATCTCCTCTTCGGCTTCGCTGCTAGTTTCACCGGCGGGAGTGGTTCCCTTGATAATATCCTCCTCACCTTCGCTGCTTGCCTCTCCGGCGGGAGTGGTTCCCTTGACGATCTCCTCCTCGCCCTCACCGCTGGCTTCCTCTGCGGACTCCGTGGGCTTGGCTTGTTCAACCTCATCGATGGCTGATGGAGCCTTTGTAGGCTTGGACTCCTTCTCCTCCTCGCTTTCCTCGGGAACTGGAGTGGGCTTTGCCTCCTCTTCCGTTTCGTCAATGGCCGCAGGGGCAGAAGTGGGCTTAACTTCCGTTTCGTCGTCACCGCTTCCCTCTGGAGCGGATGTGGGCTTGGGTTCCACATCCTTCTCATCTGCTGCCACTGGAGTAGAAGTGGGCTTGGCTGCATCTTCTTCCTGAGATTCCTCTGGAGCCGCTGTAGGCTTGACATCTTCCTCCTCTTCGCCGCTTCCTTCCTCAGCAGGCGTGGGCTTGCCCTCTTCCTCCTCACCGTTGACTTCTCCAGATGGCGTGGGCTTAATGTCCTCCTCCTTCTCCTCCTCTCCAATGGGAGTAGAGGTGCTGGATTCTTCGGGCGTGGCCTTGGCGGGAGCCGAAGTGCTAACCTTGATAAGTTCATCTTCAGTAACATCCTTCTCGGGGATCTTGGCAGGCTTGGACACATCCTCTTCGCCGCTGCCCTCAGGCTCTGGTGTGGTGACGATCTTGACAATATCTTCCTCCTCAGCGGACTCGGTGGATGTTTCCTTAGTCTCTTCTGTGGAGGATGGCACATCGATTCTGGAATCTGAGGCAATACCGGCGGTGGAGGACTCGGGCTCGAAGGAGAAGTCCTTCTCGTCCGTGACTTGAACTGGAGCAATCGTGGTGGCCTTGTCCTTCTCCTTCTCCTCCTCTTCATCCTCAACCTCGCCACTGCCCTCAGCTGTGGGAATATCGGTGGCACTCTCCTTATCCTTCTCTTCGTCGTCGATGTGCTCCTGCAGATCCACATCCTCCTTGGGAATCGAAGCGTGAATACCCTTGGTTGGCACCGAAGTGACGCTCTCCTCAGTGCTGATCTCCACAATCTCAGTGGTGGCGCTGTCGTCCTCGCAGATGTAGTTGTTCGGGCAACACTGGCCCTCGGCCGCAGGCATTGCCTTGCAGGATTTGCCATTGGCCGCCATCATGGGCACCTCGCATTCCTGGACGGCGCAGACGATGTCACCACGCATGCAGTAGCAGTGTTCGCAGGCATTCTTGCCCTTCAGGGAGGCTCCATCGGCATAGATCTCGCCGTCGTGGACGCAGTCTGTGGACACTGGTGGCACCATGGTGCTGGGTAGAATGAAGCCAGTTGTGGGACGCTCAGTAGTGGTCGTGGTGGTGGTCGACTGGTCAATAAAGTCCAATTCGTTCTCGTGGTCTAAAAGATTTTTATATGATTTTTATAAAGGTTTCATGGGCTTCAGGAGGGATTTAACTTACCGCAACTATACCGAACAGGACAGCAGGATCCCTTGTTGTAGATGGGCAGGCAGCCGTCCACGTGCAGGGTGCACTCCTGCATGACGCACTTGGTCTGGTTGTTGATGCAGTAGCACAGCTCGCAAGGCTTATTCGGGTTCGATGGCACTTGGGCGCCCTCAGGGTAGAACTTCTCCTCGATGCTGCAGCCGAACTTCTCGGGGATGCTCAGCTCGGTTCCCGGCTCAGGGGAATGATAGGGCACATCCACGGGCACTAAGAAGAAAAGTTCAGTTATTTGGGAACTGGGAGATCATATCATCACAAACAACTCACCTTCTGGGCAGGTGATGATGGGACAGCACTGATCCTCCCGCTTCTCCACGATGCAGTCGTGGCCAATGGGCTTGGTGAAGGGGCAGACGCGCAGGTAACACATCAACATACGGTTGTGGCAGGTGCAGTTCAGGCACGGCTCATTGGTCATGATGCGGTCGCCCTCCTGGTAATGCGCATAGTTGTAGTAGCAGCCCTCTGAAAGAACACGAGATTGAACTCAAGATATCGAGATCTGGGCCGCCATCTGAGGCTGGGAACCACCATGAACAATGGGTATGGACTCCTCTGCTCGCCCACTTTTCCGGCTAATAGATTCCGAGGGCATTACTTATGCAAGCGGAGCACTCCACTGCCTCCATACATATATCCATATATCTATACTTTCCTACACTATGTGATTTTCCTATGGATGTGTGCTACTGTGTCGCCCATAAATCGGGGCTTAGCGCCGGCGGCTGTCATAATACGTGCGGCTATAGACAATTTTTATAGCTCATCAGTGTCGTTAAACAAAAGTCAACTGTCGTCGTCGTCGTCGTTAAAATATGCACACGTCTGTCCCCCCGGAGTCCGTGTGTGCCGTCCGCTGTATCTGTCTCGGCTGACTGGCTGCCTAATTTAGTGACGTCCACCCGCTATAAATTCCACATCACATCATTAACACGTTAAGCGCGCCAGTTTCTCTGCGGGATCCCCTCCCTTCCGCTAGACCATTTTTTTGATTGAAATCTCTGGGTCTCGGCTTGCGTTTGTGGTTTGGGTATGGGTACTGGGTCTCGAGCTCGGCTCACGTTTGAAGCGTAACTCGTAAAGAGGCAACGCTTATTTCTTTATGTTTCCATTTGTCTTCGCATGCGACTGGCTCTTCACACCTCGTCTAATGCCGCTTTATGACGGCGATTGGCTCGATAATTGGCAGCCGATTAGCGGCTATGACAACTGCTTGGCCCCCTCAACGAGCTAATTAGCTAATAGCCCCCGAATCGATCAGTTTGAGGGGGTATTCATACAATTAATTGGGGTTTTGAGCAGGGAGAGGTTTACTATTCCCATTGACACCTGTACTGTTTCACTTCTTTCTATTATTCCTACCCTATAGTTCCTATCAATAACTATCAAATTTTTGTAATAAAAACATTTTAATATTGATTTCTTTTTGAAAAACACAAGAGCAACCTTTGTTGCTTGAGATTGGATCGCTTAAAAACAATTCCCATAAATTCGTAACAAAAATGTACCTAGACAAATACTCAATCATCTCGATTAAATGAATTGTTTCTCGTAAAGTATAAGGTAAATAAAGTATCTAGCTAGCAATAAGGATCGTCAATGGTCCAAAGTAAATAGAGTGCCATTAATCCTTGCGTTCCGCAAATGTAATCACCATAAAATGGATTTGAATGCACTTTTATTGGGTTTCTGGCTCCTGTCTCCCCGGAACTCTTTACCTGTCAGCCAGTTAATCAAGTTTCCATGCTTCTCCGACTTACCTGAATACTGTTGGATCTCCGTGTACTCCTGAACCGGGGCTGCAATGAGAAATTGTAGAAGGAATGTTTATTATTTAATGAAAAGCAATGCTATAGCAGTGGACCCATTACGGCGGGAATTTTACGATGGCCATATCCGTTGGTCCATTGCCATGACCATAATAAATTAATTTATCTATTGCCGCGAATGCCGGACTCTAATTGTGAAATGCAATTGGCCAGGGTACCAGGGGAATGGGAACAGAGCCTGCGTAGGCCTGAGATAGCCATGTTTCTTCCTCTCCGGCGTGATAACAGGGTCCCAACATCCATCCACAGCTACCAAATTGCAATAGCTTTGTCTGCCGGCAACTTGTTATTACCACATAATCAAAATGCAGCCGGGCAGCAGCAGGAGCAACAACATCCAACTTGTAGCCCCACTAAATCCCAGAAAAATGGCCGTAGCCGCCGTTCTGACACACCACACGCAGCCGAAGCTTTACCCCTCTTGGCTGGTGGAAAAAATGGCTCAAAACAAATTGTCCAAAGCTGACAGTTGGCCAGAAGGAGAAGCCAAGACCAGTTGCCGCTGCAGAGCCACTTGTTGCTGCCACAAATGATTTGACAAATTGCAGCTTTATGAATTGCCGAGACTTTGATTAATTGCGTCCAGTTGAAGGGTTGACAATTTCTGGAATATTTCACATTTTAATTTCCGCATAGTTACCTGGGGGGGCCTTGGCCCAGCCCGGCCTTCGATGACTTGGCTATTTAAATGGGAGTCTGGGAGTCCCCCAGGGGGAGGCTGGGCCCATACAATTTGGCAAACAAATTGCTGGCGAAACAACAATGAGAAAAATCCTAACGGCAAGTGCTCATAAGCATGAATTTGGCCCAGGTCTCTGGGCCTGGCCACAAATCAGAGTAGCAATTTCGATCTAGGGAGAGCAGGAGCAGGAGTTGGCGAGCTGGAGTGCGACTCACTGGACCCTCTCTCACTCGAAGCTAACGGATGTAAATTACATTTTATGCGGTAAGAACAACAACACGACCCGAACCTGGCAACGCATAAAAATTCACACATTAACTGTTAAGGATTGCCGGGGCAGCAGGGCAGCGGAAGCCATCTCTACTTGACTCCAGAGCCTTGGACTGGGGACTGGGGATTGGGAACTGCGACTGGGGACCTGGCAATGGGAGTCAATCATGTGGCCGGTTCCCGAAGCGAAGCGAAACTTATGCAACCATTTCTGCCTTGTGTGCAAGTGCAACAACTAAAACAAGCCACATGCATCATCATCATTGCCCCAGCCGGTTGATCATGATAATGACGATGATGGTACACATCAAACATGGTCGTGTCGGTCCAACAAACAGAAGTCAGTCAGTCAGTTAGTCAGCCAAGTTGCTGCTGCATGTTGCTGGTTGCTAGTTGCAAGCTGGTGTTGATGTGGCTTCGTGGCCCAAGTTGTTGGCGGCTCTCGGCCAAGTCGTGCATTTTGTTTATTCTAGGAAAGCGCGCGCGCACCGCCTTCGCTCCGCCACCACCTGACCATGGACCATGGCCATGGCTTTCTGGCTGCCGCCGCCGCTACAACAAGTTGAATGACCTGGCGCGCATGTGTGCAAAAATGTGTACACAAACCATAAACTACAAGCCACAAGCACTGGCAGCCTTACTTACATAAGTAGGCCTAGGTGCTCCGCCTGGGATTGGGATTGGGATTGGGGGACTGGGACTAAGGCTGGAACTCAGGCTGGGGACTCGTGGTCTCATGGCCAGAACCAAGCAGAGACGGAGACCCACAACCAGGCACGCCTTTTGCTGGTTACGCTTTATTATTTAGTGCTGTAGGTGGACTCGCCGCCAGGCACAGATGCGAAAAAGTGGAAGTTTTCCTAAATATTCTCAATGCACCGGGAGAAAATTTAAGTTTAAAATCAACAAATTATTTATTAACTAATTCTACAACCTAAAACCTTGATTAATCTTTAAGGAAACAGGAAATTTTAATCAATCTTATATATATTCGAATGGCTTTGAGTACAAATAAATCTATGAAATTCCCTAAGTTATCCCTATAATACACCCGCTTTTCTTTCTGTGTCTTGGCCATATCCCATCCTTGGTTCTCGGGGACCTTTGGGAGCCTCTATGCGGAAACGCGGCGAGTGAAAATATTTGCCATGCCACAAATATTTCAAAGATTACAAAATAAACACAAATCTTCGCCGGCTTGTTGGTTGTCCCCAAATGCGTTGTCGTTGCCTTTTATTTTCTTATTTTTTCTAGTTTCTTCCTCTTTTTTTTACCGCTATTTGCAGCTGCAACATCGGCAACTTGTTGACCACACCCACCAGCCAGGCCTTACTGCAATTTCTCACTCTGCCTTTTGGTGGCGATGCTGCTGCTGCGTTTATCTAGCTTCTAATTAGATGCAGCCCAAAAAAGCAAAAAAAAGAGGAGAAAATAAAAACAATGCCCCCGGGAGAGTAGCAATAAATCGATCTGTAATTGCCTTCTGCCTCTCCGCATGCAAATTTCCAGCCGGCAAACAGAAACAATTTCCATTTTCCCCCGGCCTTGATCACATAATTTCCATAATGCCGAGCAGATCAATATGGAGTGAGCCCAGGAGAGGTCCGGGCCTCCTCCGTATCATGTCCATGCATCACCGCTGCTGAAAGCAGCCGCCAGGCAGCAGCAACATCTCTCCAACTAGGAACTACTTGCAACACGGCGCCCTAACAATGCAACAACTGCAACTGGAAGCGGCGGCGGAGGCCGCACAGCAAATGAATTTGCGAGTAATTTAACATGATTATGTCGGCGACTAGGTAGCAATGTAGACATCGAAGCAGGAGCTCCTGCTGATGCTGCTGCTGCTGCTGCTCCTCGATTGCGGCCAAATTGGACGCAGTTGCGCAAGGCTAGGGCGCTACCTTGGCGTGACGCTGTGTTTTATTACAGAACCCGTCGAGGAGAGAGGAGGAGGAGCAGGAGGAGCAGGAGACCATGATTCCTATGCCTTCTAAGTAAATTATGCCCGATGGTCATGATGATGCCGATGCCAATGCCAATGCCAAAGCCTGGTATGGAGACTACCAAGGAGAAGAGGCTGCCATGAAATTGCAGCAGCCCGGGTTGCATATGAAACAATTACCAAGGCTAAGGTCTAGGCCTATTCCGCCTGTCTATATCGGGACATTGTAATTGCTGGCAGACCTGGGCCTGTGCCTGGGCCTGGAGCTCGGTTCCATCTCATATGCATATTTATGGCCTATGTCATTAGAGAGTCAGTGTCTGTTTGTCAGTTTGTCAGGTCAGGAATGGAACTACTACTACAACAACGAGAGGAGTCCTGACTGCTTAATAGATAATAATGAGCCCGGGCCTGGCCTTGGGCGCTGTAATTAAGCAGTTAAGGGTGGAGTCCAAAACGGATGGCCCAGCATTCTTTCCCACAGTTCATGGTTATGCTCCTGGGGGCCCTAGACTAGACTCAAGTGTCCTGTCTTTGATTTGTTTTGATGTCTTTTGCATGGCTTTAATGAGTGCTACCTCTTCGTAGTCCTCCTCCTCCTCCTCCTCCATTCCGTGCCAGCAATCAATCTGTCCGGCTGTCAGTATTCTGCATTCCCCCGGTCTTCGCAGCTAATCACAGCCTTGGAACCAGTCTGCAGAGGATCGTTCTCTCGCTCTTGGTTTGCAAGCAAATATATCATAATTTTTGTTTGCGCAATTTTAGACAAATTCTTAAGGCAGCCCGAATGGGGCTGGATGGATGGATGGACAGTTGGGTGGAGAAAGCATTCAATTATTACACCGCTAGCTGTTATTGATAACAGCGCATTGATTACAGCAATTGCCGAAATAACATAGAAGCTACGCCTCGACCAACGGCAGATTCCAATGCAGATTCAGATACAGATTGCTCCTGAGCTGGGAGCTGGGAGCTGAAGCTGGAGCTGGAGCTGGAGCGGTTTACCTGACAGGTGATGGATGCCCGGCAATCAACTGCACAGCAAAAAATAAACTCTAACAGAGGAGGAGGTATGGAAACTATATGTTTTGTGGTATAAATAAATATAAAATAAAATAATTAAGTTGTAGCTGAGAAAGAGGGTCTCTCAACAAAGGGCAAGGCTGTTTACCTAGTTAAGTCTCAAGTGATATAAAAATCCCTTAAGTTAGCTTACATTTTCTAGGCTTATCTGGAAATTAGAAGCCTGTGTTAGATACTACATTTTTCTCCTTGTGTAAAAACAAACAAGTTCTCCCCCCTGCGCATGCGTAACTGTTTAGTAATTTGCACCGGAAAAAGTCTCACGTTCGATGTCCTGACTGAAGAAACCCGAACCGCGGACCACGGACCATGGACCGCGATTCAATTAAGTGGCACTCTCCGAGCGCTAATTGCTCGCTGACTTTTGTTTCCCGTTGCTGTCTCCCTCAGCCGATCCGTATCTGGTATCTAACATTCGCCAGAGGCACCAAATGCTCTAGGTGCTGGATGGTGTATCTGGGATCTGGTATCTCTCCTCCCACGCTGGCATGGCATTTAGCTAATGATCGGACACCGAAGATAGGGCACAGAATGTGCCAGGCTGGAGCTGGAGTCTTGGGTTCTGGAGCTGCGTGTTCTGTCCCAGAGCTGGAGCCCAGAAAGCCATAAAACCCAATGGCCCAGCTCGCTCGCTAGCACGGGCACTCCATACATCATGTGCAAGAAGATTCAGCAAAGCGATAATTATACAAAGTATTAGTTCAAGCGAGAGAGCGTCTGACTTGGCATGACCCGTACCGGAGACCGTCTCCAAGATCCGGAGCTCTGGAGAGAGCCTTGTCGTCGGTTGCCATGCGTAAAGGTGCCAGCCGCCAGAGAGTTGATTGAACCCGGCGTTAGAATAGGGAATAGGGAAAGGGCCAGCTCCGTGGCTAGGGTTACACAATTGAAAGAGAACGCTCCCAGGCGACGGCTGGTCGAGTCATTGCACCTGCGATAGAGATCTCTCTTCCCCTGTTTTTCTTTTCTCCAATCTTTCCTCTGCTAATTACCATTTTGCTCTTTGCTCGCTTTATGTCTTAATAGTGTCAAAATGAATTCAAA
>JAEIII010043263.1:0-11585 GCA_018905755.1 Drosophila ohnishii | reverse complement strand
AAAAATGAAAGTGAGCGTTTCCCCTTTGCTACATATACATAGTTATGTCACGACATATAATACTATCTTGTGTGTTTCCTTTCTTCCCCACAGTGTGTGCTAGCAGCTCACTGCATCACCCTGACGATCGCTTCAGGTTCAGGGTTCCGGTTCGTCGTGGGCCATGTATCCGGAGGCGATTAATATGGCTGTCCCATCCGCCGTCACAAGTCTGGCCACTGCTAGGTCCGAGTTGCTAAGACTGGGATGTAAAAGGCTAAGGCTATTTTTGATGATTACACCCACCCTAGGCCTACCTGTCAAATTGGTGTATATGCCAGCGATTTGGCCGTCCCTGGTCCATGGCTCTTGTATTAGGCCGATGTCGATGGAGAAGTACTGCAAGAATAGCTGAAGCGTGCTACGCTTCAAATGTTCAAAATCAACACTTGCACCAATGTTTACCTAAGCAAGAGCTATAAGTTAAGATTTATAAAAACAAAATAAAAACATTTAACAAAACAGTAAAAGCTCTCTAAAATCGTTGCTTTCAATATACATAGTCAATTGATCCAATCCAATTGATCAAAATTGACAGATTATATTACAGCATGTTTTAAAAAAAATGGGAATTTGAGAAAACGCGATTTCGTAATATTTTTGTGAAACACATCACAAATGTTATGTTTTGTTTTGATAACCACTTCTTAAACAGAGGCTTTTTAATTTAACTTTTGCTTTCCAATATCACTCAAAGAATGCAAGAGACATAAAATCCTTACATGTTTTTCTAATTTAACTAAAAAATAAAAACCAACATAAAAAGTACGGTGGAAAAAATGTCGCGTGCGACAGGGACTAAAATTCAATAAAAAAAAAAACCGTATATATTAATTTATGCATAATACATTCAAATTAATTAAAATATTTCATCGCGTTTCGCAGAAATCAGTTCTTAAACATGTTTTTTTGAAAAAGTGAATTTTGTACGGTCGCGTGCGAATGCCTTACATTTTTGTAATTATCTTGAAAAGGAACAGCTGTCCAAAATCGATCTTGCCACAAATCATAGTGCTCTCCAAGAGCTATTAGTTTAAAATTTTGTAAATATAAAATACAGACTTGGCACATGATTTTTTAGTTGGAATGCGTACAAATGTCGCGTTCGAGATCAGAGAGTGTCCCATAATTAAATTAAAATTTCAAAATTTTTTATAAGATTAAGTCAAAGAGGCGTGTACAAGCCACGGCTCCCTGTATATATCGGTTAAATATAAAAATGTGGACAATATTTGTCGCATTTAATAAAATATACAATAATATACCAGCCCGTCCCAGCTATGCACGGGTGCAATCGCTAAATCTATATATTATAAATCCTTAAAATCCTTATCAGTGTTCCGCTATTATATTATAGATATATTATGTATAAAAACCTTCCAATAAAGTCACTCTATTAAGACACGCAAATCAACCACGGCACAGTTTTGAAGCTTTACAATCCTTGGTTTATAATATGTCTTAATAATTTGCTTAGCTACCTTTAGTACTTACCTAATTTTTAGTGAGCTAAGGACTAAGGACCGGGTTTTACTGGAGCAACGCTCTTTGACTTTATTAGTACTAGGTACCACAATTGTATACATTTATAATATAAATTATGTATTATTATTGTACAATATATATAACTTTACCCACTTGGGTAGTCGTACAGGTTTTTTAAGAAATACACTTCGATTTAGGAATTATTACTCGTCACTACTTCAGCGTACTCAGTGCAGCTCCACCTGCAAATCGAACGGGTAGTCTCGGGAATTCAAACCCTGACGAAAAAGCTGAGTGTGCTGCCACGCCACGTCGCCCTTGCCACCGCTAAGCTTGGCTACAATCTGGAATCCACTAGAGTTCTCAACAGAGGCCGTTCCATCAATGGGTTCAACGGCAACATCGACTTTGCCCTCGCCAAACGTTTTCGTCTCGAAGACCAACTTATAAGACTTAACCTTCAAGTTAGCCTTGCTGAAATCAAACTTCCAAACGATTTCTCCGCATGCGGTGTCCTCTAGCCGAGCTAAGTATGCCATTTTCCAATCGCGCTCTACTTTTCGAAGAATATTCTTCGAGGAAAATTGAGCCCTTTGCCAGGTCTTATAAGTGTCCAAAACAGTTATTTTTCCCTCGTCTAGGGGCATGGAAAAACGACGTCGTAAGTGCATGAAATTGTCAATATTTAATGTATGCCTACTCACCACTGGAGTAGCGTTCGTAGGTGTCTGTGGCGCAGCTGTAGCGGACATTTAGCTTCCGATTATGAAGCTCAGGTTCAATCGGGGTGAAGACGAAAATCTGCAAATAACTATGCCGTATTATCTGAACTTTATTCTACTCAAGCTTTCTTACGTTGGTAAAAGTGTGCTCGCCGCGCGACTGACGCCAAGAAAGGCTTCCGGAACTTCTGCCCTTCAGTTCATTCTCAGTCGGCGGGCTGCAAATAGGTGAATAAAAATAATAGTTTGCTTATAATATTTTTCTCTATAGGAGTTGGCAGTTGTGGCTTACCGCTCCAAAGTCAAGGCGATAATTTCGTACAAGTTGCGCTGACTAAGCATCTTTAGCCGCTCGGGAGTGCAATTCCTACGCCGCTTGATGCGAATCTCGTCGAGCGTCTTTACCAATTCTTTTTCATCGCACAGCCTGCGAAGATGGCGGATCTTCTGGTGGTCGTTTGTGTAACGCCAAGTCACGTCCTGAATGTCGTCCCGCGAGTAGGCCAGTATGTAATCGATATTGCGCTTCCAACCATGCTGGTACATAAGCGGAGAGTCCACAACATTGTCAGAGGGATCCACGTGCAGCCAGCGCATCTGGGCCTCCGAATACACCTCGGTCCATACGTGGTCGAAGTGAGAGTGCACGATGCGGGCATCGTAGTCCAAGCAGCGACACATAAATGTAAAACAGTTAGCATACTCTCCGCAGCGGCCTTTGCGAGAGACCAGCAGCTGAGAGATGTCGTTGTAACGGTAGAACTTGCTTTCCTGGCCGCAGCATACGGTGACCTCCACCCGGACATCGCCCACCCGCTCCGTGCGCCTTAGCTTACTCTCATCGCTGCCGCACACGCGGCAAGGAATATTGTTGACCCACTCGAAAAACTCGGTATTAAACCAGTTTACCAGCTCGACGAGTAAGAGATCGCGAATGCAGGGCTCTTTTTCCGGACATTCACCAGAGGCGATCCGCTCCTGAGCGCCCATAAGCTTCTCGCTCGCTTTGGAGGTCAGCTCGTCAATGGGGATCAGAGTGCGGCCAGTGGCTAGCAGGAGTTCGTCCTCGTACTGCATTACGGCATCCGAGTAAAGCTCCAGCGACTGCAGAAAGTTATTGGAGGTACGCTAAAAACAGTCTTCCAGGTCAGAATTCAGTGCATCCAATGGAAATATATATTAGAGGAAAATCGTACCAGTACTCGGGGAAAGGCGATCCGTTGTCGATATTCCACAGAGGGTTTGATGAACAACGGCGAGGGCGTGCTGCTGGTGGCGGCTTGTTGGGGCAAACCTATATATTAATTCCAGAATGGGACATTACAAAGCTATTCTGGCTTCACTATTCAGCCTTACTTTTGGGCACGGCCCCACTGACCCAGGCGGACCGCCGCTCGCTTAGTGCGTCCCGGTACCTTTGAACCTGCTGCAGGGAAGCTTCACTGGGCAAAGTAAATGCGTTGGAGTCGGGAGCACGGACGAAGCCGATGGCATCCAGCAGCCTCTCGCATCCGGGCAGGCTGAGCAACTTCTCCTTGATCGTCTTGTTATCCAGACGTATTGTACGGAACTTGGCGTTCTTCGGCTGCGAAAGGACGTTCTCCAGCAGCACCAGCAGAATGCGCACTGCTTCCAGGTAGGCATCCCTCTGCCGTTGCTCCTCAGTGGAGCGAGTGGCCGTCGGCTCTATTAGGTGTACCTCCAAATTTATGTCCACCATGTTAATGCCCCTTACCCGTTCTTTATCAGATTGGATAGTCTGGTGTGGGTGGTGGGTGGCCGAAACAAAGAGTTTAAGTGTTGAAAAGTGTTTATTTCCCGGAACATTGCAGACCACTGATGTCGTTCAAACTGCCATGGTCCTTTTTCACCTGGCTCCTGGTCCACTACAACTTCCGGCCCATTTTAAGTAATTTCGACTTAAATGTTTGCTAAATTGATGTTGGAGACCATCTTGTTTTATTAAAATTTGTATTTATTATTGTGCTCTCAAATTACTAAACGTGTGGCCATCTGGCAGCGCCATTCAACTTTTTAGTAATTTTTCTTTTGTCTCCGTACTACCCTTAAAATCAACGTCTTTTAAATTTGCCTCTTGTTGTCTCTCTCAGTATTTTAGCAAAAGTATAAAACATAGAGCAAGTGATTACCACGATGTTTTGCCGTTTCGTTTGTCATCAATATTTTACTACATATTCAGTATTATTTCGGCAGCCAGTTCCGAGCGCGAAGTTATGCAGTGCTGACAGTTTAGCTTGTTCAAGGCTAGATGTAGCATAATTGAAAATAAAATCGCTTAAAATATTCGCTACTAGTTCATAGCCTTAAACATTTTTGTTCATGTTTTGGTATTTGAATATTTTAACATAATAAATATTTGTTATTTAATATCATATATAAATATAATTATTCATTTATCAAAATTGAGCAAAGGTGCTTTATCCGGAAAACAATAAGCCACTTGAGTCCAATTCAAATGCTTCAAAAAACCAAATTATTTAAAGTAAAGACTTTAAAACATAACAATTTTGTTGTAATTGGATGTAACTTTTTTGTTTCAGTATTTTTTTGGTCTATTTTTTTGCTTATTTTTTCTCGGAATCTTGCTTATAGGTGGCAACACTAGCGTGATGACACATGCGCTATCGATAACCGGCCGGCGCAGGGGCGATTTTCAACCACTTTACCTCGAAAAAGTAGGCGTCGGTCAATTCAATCTTCAAGCGTCTGCCATTGTGATAGTTCGTTTCTGAGGTGAAGCAAACTCAGCTTGTTTTATAAACTTCCATATAAGGTAATATATCTGCCCGTCTCTTTGTTCGTCTGCTGGTCTGTGTGTGCGTGTTGTCCCAGAAGTTGGAGGCTAGTCGGCCTCTGATTCCTGGCTGTACTTGGCGAGCCCCTTGTGGTTTTCTCCTGAATTCCTCGATTCGAGTGTACATATCTGGCGTTCTTTTCCATTGCAGATACCAATCAATCTCCAACAAAATGTGTGACGAAGAGGTTGCAGCTTTGGTGGTGGACAACGGATCCGGCATGTGCAAAGCCGGCTTTGCTGGCGATGACGCACCTCGTGCCGTCTTCCCGTCGATTGTTGGTCGTCCACGTCACCAGGGCGTGATGGTCGGCATGGGCCAGAAGGACTCGTACGTGGGTGACGAGGCCCAGTCCAAGCGCGGTATCCTCACACTTAAGTATCCCATTGAGCACGGCATTGTTACCAACTGGGATGATATGGAGAAGATCTGGCACCACACCTTCTACAACGAGCTGCGCGTCGCCCCCGAGGAGCACCCCGTCCTCCTGACTGAGGCTCCCCTGAACCCCAAGGCTAATCGCGAGAAGATGACTCAAATCATGTTTGAGACTTTCAACACTCCGGCCATGTATGTCGCTATTCAGGCTGTGCTGTCCCTGTACGCCTCCGGTCGTACCACCGGTATCGTTCTGGACTCGGGCGACGGTGTCTCCCACACCGTTCCCATCTATGAAGGCTACGCCCTGCCTCACGCCATCTTGCGTCTGGATCTGGCTGGTCGCGATTTGACCGACTACCTGATGAAGATCTTGACCGAGCGCGGCTACTCGTTCACCACTACCGCTGAGCGTGAAATTGTGCGCGACATTAAGGAAAAACTTTGCTATGTTGCCCTGGACTTTGAGCAAGAGATGGCGACCGCCGCCTCCAGCTCGTCACTGGAGAAGTCATATGAGCTGCCCGATGGACAGGTTATCACCATCGGAAACGAGCGATTCCGGTGCCCTGAGTCGCTATTCCAGCCGTCCTTCCTCGGCATGGAGGCCTGCGGCATCCACGAGACTACCTACAACTCGATCATGAAGTGCGATGTGGACATTCGCAAGGATCTGTATGCCAACACCGTGTTGTCTGGCGGCACCACCATGTACCCGGGCATCGCTGATCGCATGCAAAAGGAAATCACCGCCCTGGCTCCGTCCACCATGAAGATCAAGATTGTTGCCCCGCCAGAGCGCAAATACTCTGTCTGGATCGGCGGTTCCATCCTGGCCTCGCTGTCCACATTCCAGCAGATGTGGATCTCGAAGCAGGAGTACGACGAGTCCGGCCCATCCATCGTCCACCGCAAGTGCTTCTAAGCACTCGCTGGCTGCCGAGCTGGGCGTGGTCAAACACTCCCTTGGCAGACAAAGGACGGAGACTAGAAGTATTGGGCATGAGTACATTAACACCGAGAGGCGGCGCACCTGCCGGAGAATGCATTCCAACACTTTTTTTACACAATTTTTGCACTGCCCATGAGCCAACGCATATTGTGTTCTGTTCCAAATTCAACTTTACGTGCACATCGGCATTTACATATAAAAAAGATTCATTTTTGGCATTCCCATTGCTTCCATGCATTCCTACATATGTATTAAACCCACACATACCATACCACTAAAATACTTGTATCCGCTTCTTAATATTAATAAAGCGATCAAAGAACTGAACTCCCGGCTTTGGCTATCATCTTATTGGCATTTGTGTGTATGGCGAGCACATGACTAAGCGCCGATCGATGTGTGTGATATTCCGCTGGCTATGCGCTCACTCCGCTGGAATGTGGTGTCGCGGGCGTCGGGGCGATAAGACGCTTACTAATAAGTTGGCCTTTTCTGGGCTAACCAGATGCTAGCAAGTTAGCAGGAAGTGCCTGATAACCGAACCCTTGACCACCACTGATGTCCGTTGCCGCGGGTGTTTGCACATACGGGTGTGATTCAGCACGACCCCTCCCGCCTTATCGGCGGTTTCATGCGATTGATTACAAGGGAAGAGCGGGGCAAGGGAAACCCCAAAATGCTAAAGCCGTTACCTTATAGGGGAATATTGGAAGAGAGAATCGCACTCGCGCAAACTCGCGTGGCTGCAAGTAGGGGTGTAAGCAAAGTCGCATTGTTGACTCACATACAAATGTTTAGAGTAATCAATGGCATTGTTTGACGTATGTACGTTTACGGACGGTGGTCCGAGGCTGGGCGCACCCCTTCCCCTACTATGGGACTGGGTGAGCGACATTTGAGGCGGGGCTGCTCCCAAACAATTCCAATTGTGATGTCTGTTCCGGAGACTTGCAATTGACCAAATTTAATCAACTATTGTTAGAAATCGATCGAATGACTAGACTTCGATGACCCGATCGTCAGTTCCCATATATGGGCCTGCTCTTGATCAAAGCTACATACTAGGAATACATATATTTTAAAAATATTTACTTCACTTTATTTATATATATGTATGTATGTGTATATCGTTAAATAGAGTTTGAACAATTTCTTACATTCCACAAATCTTGGGGCTTCTTAAAATATATGTAAGTTTCAATAGATTGTTATACATGAGATTTCTATATGATTAGGGCTATTTGTATACAATCATTAAATATGAAATATTTACTTGCGTATTTCCCTTTAAATTGCGAAAAGCTTGTAGTGCCGAAAATGATAAATACATTTAAAGGTTCGCTGAACTCGGCATGTTTTGATTTAAGTTGCACTTGGTTGGCATGCACAGTCTTTACAAAAAAGAAAAAGATACAGTGCCCGGTTGTGAGATACGGGTATTAAAAGCATATAAAAAACATATCCCTGTGCAGTTTTTACCATACAGATCGACCAATGTTTTGACACAACGGGTGTTTTTTGCTCTTAATTTGTTTTCGATTGAATTTATAAATTAATTTATTGCGCAGACACATTTGCATTATCCAATAAGTGCATTTGTTGATGTGTGTTGACTACTACAGATAGATAGATATAATAATAATAATAATAAGGAAATAAAAAGAAGACAGGAAGCTATCTTCGTAAATCAAAAACTTTCGAGTTGTGCAATTGGACAAAGCCGTTCCTACGGTCCATTGACTTCAAATAAATATTCTGTATATTCAATTTTGGTGAAATAAAACCGTAATTCTGAAATCATAAGTACTGGACAGCTTTACATGTACTACCTGCAATGGGAAGAATATTATTCGAAGTTTTATTCAAACTAGAGACTACTTTCTGCAGAAACAGACGGAGGGGTGGCACCAGTACATAAAGTAAGATTTGTACCTTGGCTAGCGCGCAGACACTGATTACCACCAGTATGTTTCCATAGACATAAACTAATACTAAGAATAAAATACACTTGAACAATCAGCCTTTGATCAAAAAACTCTGCGGTATTTGTATTAAAAATGAGTTGATTCACCTTATGTCAGAGTCTACTCTTCTGCTGCTTTCTCCTATCCATTCGTGGGCATACTCACCAGAATAAAATAAAAAGACATAAATGGGTGTCTCTGAGTTGCGACTTGGTTTGGTTTTTATAAATTATGAATACATTTTATTCGTAATTGGTTTTGCTTGATCTAAATGTACATGACGTCGTATATATATGTGTGGCCGAATATAATAAATGATTACAAAGTATAATTAAATGCCTAACGTTATTAATATGGATTTTAACTGTTGCACGCAGCCAAGTAGCGATTAGCTAGCACTTAATAACTAGCGCTCCCTCCTCTATTTGTGATGAAGCATATAATGTCGTTGATAATGTTGAGTGTTGGGGGTAAGACACTTATGTACGTAATGAATTAACTAATGACAAAAAACGTCGTTTGTGTATCTTGAATGCTGCAAATATTGTTTTCATATAGACCTAGGGCTAAGGAAAAATAGAGAGTGAAAAGTGAAGGGTCCTAGGCATACGTGTGTCTGACTAAACGGTTGTACACATTTCTATATATATAAGTGTTTGTATATATAAGTGTTTATGCAGATATTTATATGCTATATGCGTTATATGAATAATAATACATGTGAAATACATATATTAGCCGGCAGATACGGTACGACCTATGGTGTGCCGGAACGCATTGAATCGACAAAAACACATATGTTTGTCATTGAAAAGAACGAAAACGAACGGAGCAGAGCGTTTCGTTGAAATTGCATTCCACCATGAGACTCGCGTACGCATAAATTAAACAATATATTGCGTACTCCTTCGTACGACGACCGTACACTCACTTCAGCTTAGCAACTACTTTTAGCTTAAGGGCTTATAACATGAATCGTATCGTATGGAGTTGCCTACGCAGACTCCCCGACCAAGGGCTTGGTCAGAGGTGCGCAGCGGCAGAAAATCTGTGCAAAACTCAAGTAAGTTACTTAGTAAGAATTGTCCGTTTTGGGATGATGACCGACGACCAGATCAGTTGCGGCAGCTGTCTTGCTTCTCGTTGTCGCCACGACCGCTAGAGGTTGCGTTCGTGACTTTGTAAAGCATTTATCAGTAGGCCTGCGCCTCCTTGTAGTCGCTCTGGTCAGATGTGTAAAAGTCCTCCAGCTTCCATTGGAGCGTCTCGAACGTGGGTCTGCGCATTGGGTCCTTGTGCCAGCACTCCAGCATAATCTCGTAGAGGCGCGGCTCGCAGTTGGGCGGTTGCGGCATGCGGTACCCATGCTCCACTTGTGTTAGCACCTCAGCGTTGGTCATGCCTGCGCAAAAAAAAGTTGGTTGGTTACACGTTTTGATTACTGCGAATCGACCGAGGGGCTCACCTGGATAAGGTATGCGTCCGTAAGTGACCAGCTCAGTGAGCAAAATGCCGAAGCTCCAGACATCTGATTTGATTGAGAATTTACTGTAGTTAGCCGCCTCGGGTGCCGTCCATTTGATGGGGAATCGGGCCCCAACCCGTGCCTCATACTCGTCCTCCTTGATGAGCCTGCATAGGGAGGGAGTACTGTGTTAATTGGAGTCCCTATTACGAACAGAGCGCACTTACCTGGCTAAGCCAAAATCAGCAATCTTGACGATGTTGCCATCGCCGACGAGCACATTGCGCGCCGCCAAATCTCTGTGGATATAATTCTGGGACTCTAGATAGGCCATTCCGGCAGCAATCTGAGCCGCCATATCGATCAGTGTTTGCATTTTGAGGCTACGACCCTTGCCTGCAATGGCTAAAAGATATTAAGCATACGTAAGGAATTGCCATGATAATGATAAGCGTGCGTTTTGTTTGTTGATCAACGTTGCTGCTGGGCGTTCAAGAAGGTGCTCAAGCATGAAATGCTAAATTTCAATATGGAAGCCAATTTGCAGATCTTTCACTAAGCCTACCTTGGAGATATTCCAGCAGTGAACCGTGCTTCATTAACTCGGTGATGATGTAAATGGGCTCCTCCACAGTGCATACCGCGTACAGCTGTATTAGCTTGGTGTGGCGCAATTTCTTCATGATCTGGGCTTCGGCCAAGAAGTCCTTCGGATCCATTGTGCCTGAAAGAAGCAGAAGCATGTATAGGGGTCCCCTCTAGTCCCAGCTATGCACAAACTCACCTGACTTCAGAGTCTTAATAGCCACGGGCGTGGTGTTGTTCCACAGTCCCTCCCAGACATCGCCGAACTGCCCAGAGCCCAGCTTGCGCACAAACTTCAGGGAAGTTCTGTCAATTTCCCACTGGTCACGAGTCCGATGCGAGAGGCCCTCGGTGACAGGCTTCTCGATCTGCGATGAGCGGATGCGGGAGCGAACAGATGGGAAAATGCATTAGTTATTGAGTTTGCTATTGCATAAGTGCGGGCGCATCAGTGTTCGACTTGGGGAAATGGAAGCGAGTGCCGATCAAGTGATGAGTTTGTAGCGCACATTTAGGCCTTATTTACAATTTGAAAAAGCAACAACATGTTCCAATAAAACGTTTGGTACGGATGTGAGCAGCTGAAATTATGTTTGCCAGGTCTGTAGGTTGTAGGGGATCAAAGCCAGCCAGTCAGAGTGCAAAAGATCAGTTTTAGTCTCTAGATGTTGTGTGAACACCAGAGCAAACTTAAAAACTTCCCTGGCTTACACAGCTTGAAAGCCAATCTCAGAGTCTGTGTCTGTCTGTTGTGTTTTCCTTCACTGCGTTTAGGCACTAATTAGACACGCGATATGGGGACATGACCAAATTGATCGATATTATTATTATACGGCAGCGAGTGGGGGTGGCGGAAAGCTTGTCGTGTCATGTGCTGGGGTACCGCACCGCCTAAAATGCACTTTGGACGCTGACTGTCTGACTGTTTGGCTGTCTGGCGGTACGTGTGCGGGTGTGGGGCTGGGTTCGGTTTGTAACATCAATAAATGGAAATGATCGGTTAATTTCATTCGTTATGAGGGTGTTGATTGACAGCGACAGCATGGACACTGGTTTTTGGTACTCTTATGTTAATATGGGCAGTAAATCGATGCACATCGCAACGCTTTCGACAGAAATCCTACCTCAAAGGCACCAGAAAAAGAATTGGTCTTTTGATATTTTGTTAGTTTTTCGATT
>JAEIII010043241.1:0-13521 GCA_018905755.1 Drosophila ohnishii | reverse complement strand
TATAATATTATAATTAAAATATTCGATGTGATTCTATGTAAACAACAGTTCAATACACTTCTCGATGTATAGGGCCAAAATGGAGGCTAATAACAATTAGCTCGGGGTCATAGTCACTCTTGTTTCTGAGTAACATGAAAATAATTTCGTCATGAATGCAAAATGAGTAAATTAATAGCTTGGCAACATAAATCAAGATTAGGCGACGTTTTTAGAGTTGTCAGCTTCGCTGTTATAGTAAGAAATTAAAATTTGAATAATTTTGTTCAACAAAATCGAACTAAAAAAATAATAGAGTAAAAATAAAGGTTATATTACTCATTAAATTTGATTTCGAGATCAAATTTTAAGGTGATCCTAAGGGGTGGTCATATGGAAATTTTAAAAAATTTTCATATAAGGAAGAAAAAGCTTACATGTGACTCCTACTTGTGTAGCCATAAGATAAGCAGAGGTATTAATAGTTTAATTTAAAAAAAAAAAACGAATTAAATTTTTAACTATCACTTACCGAATCTTCCAAGAGATTCCAGAAGATGGAGCATTTATTGAGTATGAAAGCGCCACCTACGCGGCCATGGAGTATCAACAGCTGCAACCGTGAAGCTGCGGTCACACTGAGGTAAAAACAACAAAAAGAGAAGAGTAAAAATGTTAATTTCCCGGCTATTACGAAAACAACGCATTTCCGGCAACTTAAGCTGGTCCCGTTGGAGCAGCGATGCCGCCAAGGCCACCACCGAGGCCAGTCCGTTGGAGGCTAGCGCAGAGAAGCGCCAGCAGCTGATCAGCGAACTGGCGGAGCCGCTGGACCGCAAAAGCCGGCCCGCCATCGATCCCAGGGAGACGAGCATAATACTCTTCCCCGGCCAGGGCACCCAGTATGTGGGCATGGCCAAGGATCTGCTCCGCTTTCCCGGCGCCCGCCGCATCTTCGAACTGGCCAACGAGGTGCTAAAGTTCGACCTGCTGAAGATCTGCCTTGAGGGACCACGTGAGAAGCTGAATCGCACAGAGCACGCCCAGCTGGCCGTGATGGTGTCCTCCCTGGCGGCGCTGGAGCAGCTGCGTGAGGAGCGGCCCAAGGCCATCGAGACGTGTGTGGCCGCCGCTGGCTTTAGCCTGGGCGAGATCACTGCCCTGGTGTTCGCGGACGCCATACCATTTGACAAGGCGCTGCGCCTGGTGCAAGTGCGGGCCACCGCTATGCAGACGGCCTGCGACCGGGCAGCCGGAGCCATGGCCATGACGCTGTACGGACCAGACACCAACCTGGGCGAAGCCTGTGCCCGGGCCCAGCAGTGGTGTGTGGACAAGGGCGTGGAGTCGCCCTACTGTGGCATCGCAAATTACATGTACCCGCACTGCAAGGTGGTGGCCGGCAATGTGGAGGCCCTTGAGTTCCTCGAACAGAACGCCAAGGCCCTGAAGATCCGGCGGATGAAGAGATTGGCGGTCAGCGGCGCCTTCCACACTCCCCTCATGCAAAGCGCCGTGGAGCCGTTCACCAAGGCGCTTAAATCGGTGCGCCTGCAGGATCCCGTGATCAGGGTTTACTCGAATGTGGACGGAAAGCCGTATCGCAATGCCAAGCACATCCTGACGCAGCTACCCAAGCAAATCCTGAGGCCCGTCAAGTGGGAGCAAACACTCCACGAGATGTACGAGCGCAAGCAGGGCGCGGACTTCCCGCGCACCTTCGAGTGCGGTCCCGGCAAGGGACTCGTCCAGGTCCTGGAGAAGGTCAACGCCAAGGCGGCGCAGACGAGCTTCAATGTTACGGCCTAAAGTTGATAAGTAAATCCTGTTGTTGCTTTTATAAAAATGATTTTTTTCTTTGTGGCTGAGGAAACAAAAAATCAAATAAAACGTGGGAGGAGCTGCTAAACTGCCTCCAGATCCTTAACTCTTGTCGTCCCGGGTGCGCATGCGATGTGCGAAGGCGGCGCCCTTGTTTTTGCGGAAGCTCTCAAACGGATCGTGCATGTTGGCGCCCACGCCCTAAGGAGCAGGATTGAGACATTAGGAATTGACTTGTGGGAGTTTTTTTTACGTGTACACTTACCTTGTACATTTCCCGACGATCTCGGACCTCGCCACCAGAGATGGGCGTATCTATGCCTTGGTTCTTTGAGCCCAGTCCCGTGCCAGTGCCCGCCCAACCCATTTTCATGAGCATTTGGTGGCCTTTGTTCGACTCCTCGATGAATTCCTGAGGCTTGGCAAAGTTGCCGCCTCTGGAAAGTGAAGGGAAAATTAATTTAGAACTGACGGGTTTCTTTGCACTTCATTTTACTCACAGAAAACTCGGCGGAGTTGGGGATCTGTCGCGCTCTACGCGTCGCAGGGCGTTGTTGCCATTGTTGGCATTGTTGCCTGTGTTGCCCACATTGCTGCGATCTGCACGATTCTCTCGATTGTTGTTGGTGTTGCTGTTATTGTTCTCCCGTTCGTGACGTGGCGATCTGTTGCGACCCTTGCGATTGCTGCCACTTCCTCCGCCGCCACCGCCGGATCTGTTGCGCTGCATCGGTGGCGGTGTCACAGCGCGTTCCATGGATCGAGATCTGGATCGGGAGCGGGAGCGGGAACGTGATTTGTCGCGCGGCGGCGGTGTGTGGGAACGAGAGCGACTGCGACTCTTGGATCTAAAATAAATGAAGTCATAAATTAAGGGTGCCGAAAAATATGAAACTTCAACTCACCGATAAACCCTCTTGTTGCTCTTCTTGGGCTTGGGCTTTTCAAGCACAATGGGACTGGGGGAGCGCGACTTCTCCCGTATGCCCTCCTTAATCTCCTCCTCCTTTTGCTTTCGCGCTGCATTCTTCACCTTGTAGTACTCATAGAGACCAAGCTTCTCCCAGCCCTCGCTGCAAGACAAAAATGAAACTTCATTAGCTCTTTCCAGAAAATTGTGTTGTTTCCCCCACTCACTTATCCCTGGGACGATCGTGCGAGGGAGCGGCATAAAAGGCATTCAATGCATTGGTCAAACGCTCGCTTTGGGGCGCCGGAGCTGGCAGTCGTATGTCTGCTGGATCCAGGGGCTTGTAGGTGTAGTCCTCCAGCCGAATTAGGGGCACCATTAGACCCGCGGGCAGGTCGTAGTAGGGCGCTGTGGGTATTTGTGGCTCTCCTATTACTACGGGCGACTCGGCAGAGTCTCCTTCTGGTTGCTGACCATCCTCCGATGAGTGCTGCTGCTGCTGGTCCGTATGCCCATCCTCGGGTTGATTCGTTATCACCGCCCGAATGGCCGCATTGAGCACATCGAGATCCACTGGTTCACCCGGCTGGCCACCAGGTCTCAGTGTCTGAGGATAGGCAGCCATGGGCGGCGGTTGCTGCTGCTGCTGTTGCTGCAGTTGGTGAGGACCTGGCTGCGGGTCATCGGGCTGGCGTTGCTGCAGCTGCATCACCGCCTGAATGGCGGCATTTAGCACGCCCAGATCCACAGGTGGCTCGTTGTTGGCTCCTCCCTGGCCCTGTTGCATTTGTGGATATGGTTGCTGCTGCTGCATTGGTGGCCCTTGTCCATGATGAATCATGGGTCCGGCAAAGCCTGGTGGTGGTTTTGACATGTCCGGAATGAAAAAGTTTGGACCCCTGGGATCTGCAAAGGGGTTGCTCGGGTGCTGCTGCTGTTGCTGATGGAAGTTGCCTCCCGGGTAAACATTGTTCCCCGCCGCCTGTGGATGCTGTTGGGTTTCGTGTGGCTCTCGGTTCCCCGGCATATTCACCCGATGGGACATCAACGAGGGTATGTTTTTACCCCCTCCTGGTCCTGGTCCTCCTTGGTGCTGCAGCATGTGTTGCTGCTGTGACTTTTGGGCCACCATGAGTTGCTGCTCCAGCTGCTGGCGCTGCTGCTCCAACTGAGCAATCTGCTGGCTGGCATGCTGGATGAATATCTGATGCTGTTTTTGGTAGCTAAAAGGAGAAGGAATTTCATCAGTTGAGGATCTCTAAGAGTCCTCCTTAACCCACTTGTCTAGGGTGGCCTTGGTGTTCTGGGTGAACTTGGCGGTTATGTCGGGATGTGTGTTCTGCAGATTGGTTTTGTACTCCTGCATGGATGAGTCCGGCGACTGCAGCTTGGAGATGACGCAAGCATCGAAGAACTTGGCCTTGGACTCCCACAGGGACAGCAGCTTAGCAAGCTTCTGGCGCTGATCATTGCTGGCAACTGTGTGGAATTTGAAAAATGATAAATAACCAGAGGTAAAGCTTGGAGCAGGGTTATAATACATACTCAAGTCGGCGCTGCAGAACATTGGAATGACGACATTCTCGAGGTTGTTCTTCAAATCATTGATGTTCTTGCGCATGCTGTAAATACATCGTTGCGCTTAGGATACTGGCTACCAAAACCCGGCAACTGCTAGTCTAAGGTCTTGGGTAATCGTCAGTCGGGGTTTCAGTCTGCTCAACAGCCAACCCACAAAGCCAGGTTGCTGCCCGAGGCTCTGTGGGTCAGTGGTCTGACTTTCTATCAACTAAACTAGTTACGATTGACTGGGCAAACTTACCAGTGGTGGAGTATATCATTAACTAAATATATAAGATGCAATTTTTGCTGAAACGTTGAACCATTGACCAAAGCCCTAAAAATAAATTAACAAACGAAAAAAACATATTTTTCTCTAGTTTCTGGTATGCACAACAAAATTCTGCCAAAGGTAATTGTTGTGCCAGAATGATATTTTGTTAGTTCTTTCTTATTTTCTTTTTTGTTCTGATGATTTTCACTGTGTGTTTTGTGTAGGTTTAAGCTTAGTAAGGGAAATGATGTGTGTGTTTGGGTGTGTTTCCCTAGCTATGCTTTAGGTCCCGGGTTCTGTGGAAACTATTTCATGGATCAAACATCTTTCGAAAACGAATCAACGAATCAATCTCGAGCCTTTCTGGGGAATCGATCATCTCTCGTTCTTGCTTTTCGATATTTCGTTTTTGTTTTGGTTAGTATTTCACTCGTTGAAAGAAAGAAACACAATTTAATTAATATATGTGGAGTATCATTAATTATAAAACTGAGAGGCATACTTCTTTAAAAGATATTGTAAAACGACATTGATTTTTGCGCTGTCGGTTGAATGCTGTAAAATCCAGTTCTTGCCTAAAATTGCAATATCAAACGGGTTACTCATATTGTCATTGTCACTGGCAATTATATTATTAGGTAAATGTATATAAATATTAATCAAAAGTTTGTATGTATTTTTAGTGTGTATGTGATTGGCAAAAAAGGTATTCTCTCATTTAGAAAACTTGAGATTACGAGTCTATGTATGAACTACAAACAAGCAATAATACTATGTCCGGTTGGAATCGCCCGACTCGGACTTGCATATTTACCTGCAGAGATGCTATCCTTTGTGCAGGACTCTATGATCGGCTGCAGGACGCCGTCAAAGTCCCTCAGCACTATGCCCTGCTCCCCGGCTAGCTGCTCCAGCTGCGTCGTCTGCGCCCCGGCGATCGCCTCCTCAATTTGTTTCGTCTTCTGGTTCATCAGCGCCTACAGGTTGGTTTCGGTTGTGCGATTTAGTTTCGGATGCGTACGGATCGGTTCGGTCATTGGGCACACAAAGGTATTTTCGTTTCATATTCACATGCGCATTAGCGTTCGCGGTTTCGTATTCAAACAAATTTGATTTAAGGATTTGTTTTTCATTTTTTTGTTATACAGTTTTTTTGTCAGTTGGTATGAAGAGTGGTTTTTGATTTGGTAATTTTTTTTTTGTTTATGTTTCAAAAAATACAATAAAGCAAAAGTTTAATGTAGCATTGTAAATGGTTAATTCAATAGTTAAAATAATAGCAATAAAAGTTGGTCGATTGGTAATGCTGAAAGTACACTTTAAGGTATTTTCTTATCCACATTCAGAGAACAACGGGACTGAGGAGATCGAAAGGGGCCAAAGCAGGGGCAAGGAGCGAGTCGATTTTAAAAATTTGAATGGCATTATGATCTGAATGAATGCAGAAATCGCATGAAATAGGATATTTTGAAAATATTAAGAAATATACATTTGGAGCCAGCCGTTTTATTTCAAAGAACTCACTTTTTTTTTGTCTATTTTGCAATGCACAAAAGCATCTACTTGACTTGTAGAAAAGTACCTAGTTATTGCGATTTCCGTTTCGAGAAAAATGCAAAAGAATCATTGAAGGAGTAAGCTACTTTAAAGAGCATTTGTAAAGACATCGAATATCGAAAAAATCCTTTTAAACAAATATAGTACATAAGTTATGAAATCCATTTATCAAAAGAACAAATAATTTAGACTTTTTGAAACCTTTAACCCCATATATCTTTAGAATAACCTAACAGGATCTTCCACAAATCATGATATTTGATATCCAAAGTCTAAAAATGGGTTTGGTTCTCTATTTGTACCTTATATAAGAGAATATCAGGGTGGGTCGATCAAAATGGTTGTTAAAAATCGTTGCATGAAGAGGAAGAAACGATGCATGGGCAGTTTTAGTAACATTTTTCAATGTCACTTTGGTTAAATCCAGAAATGAGACATTTAAGTAAGATTTAGTCTCAACCGGGCGCTTAAAAGTGGATCTAAGTTCTTACAAGATTATATCAAATCAATCAATTTAGAGACAGTAAAAAAGGAAAGACAATACAGGGGGCTTTCCTTCAAACACTCGAGCTGCTCTCTAATCCCTCAGAAAAATGCTTGCAAGAATATGTAGAGTAGACCGTTGATGGATATCTGTATCAAATTACCGTGTGTTGTGCGGAGAGATTCGCTTCGGATTGCTTGATTTGTTCCCGCAGCGTCTTCTGTTGCAACTTGATGGCGTCCAATTGGGAGGTTAGGTTCATCACCATGGCATTTCCATTGGCTTGCTGCTGCTGGTTATTTGGCGGTCCACCTTGGCCCGTGTTTGGTGGCCACAGGTGCTGGGATTGCTGCTGCATGTTGTCTTGTGCGTTCTCTGGCGGGTGCTGCTGGTGGTTAAGTGGCGGATAGTGGCCAGGAGGCTGGGATTGCTGCATGGGCGGAGGATGTTGCATGTAGTGGCCGCCGCCTTGGGCGCCCGGCGGCATTTGTTGAGAAATGCCCTGCTGCTTTAGCACTGCAAGCAGAGAGAGAGGTTATTAATAGGTAATCAATGGATTCCTTTGGCCTGGCTTCAGCCACTCACGCGTCTGCTCCGCTGCCACCCGGAATTGATAGTAGCTGGCAAACTCGCCGCCGTAAAGGAACTCGAACTTGGGATTGTTCTGCTGTTTCTGTTTCGTTATGGCCTCGAATTCAGGCCCGTTCCGGGCAACGAACTCCGCCAGCTTGTCGATAATATTGCGTAAACTGGCATCTGCAAAAAAAAGGGGAAATTTTGCATAAAATGTGAGCAGCATATCGTTTGCGTGTGTGCGTGCGTTTTCTGGGGGCGCCGTGCACTTCGCTCGGACGAAAAAACTACTTAATCGCGGATTTCCCGGCCAGCACTTACCTCTCGGCGGCTGCACGTCCATTGCGCTGCTGTTTCTACAAACTTTCACTTTGTAATTTCACTTAAAACATTACTTTTAACACTTTTTCAGCGGCTCTTTTTATTCCTCTATTCTTTTTCTTCTACTTTTGTAAAGTGACCATAGCGCAAATACTCTAATATGCCGCGTGCAAATTTACCACCATCTGGCAACGCCAAATGTCTAGAGCTTAATCAACGGTCACACTATCAACAATTTTAGGTTTTTTCGGGGTAAACAAACGAAGAAAACAATTATTTATAGCCAGCGCTCGATTTATCACAAACTCCGGCAGCGGGTAATGGTAATTGATGTGGCACCCTGCCAGCGGCATGACAAGTCAAAGTCAATCCTGCACACCGATCACCCCTCGCACTACGGCCTGGCATTAATTTACGCGGCGCCCGCCGTCATATAACTTTGTGATAACCAACTACTAATACATTCACCGCATACGATGAGCAGCAGAATGGCTGAGAATGCCGGAAGCAGCGTTATCAGCATTAATGGAGCCGCTGGCCAGGCGACGGCAGGAGCTTCCCCGCTGCCGCAGCGGAAATCCTCCTCTGCGGAGTCGCCGCCGGAGCTGCGCATTCTGTGCTTTGACCTCACCTTCTACAACCGCACTACGCAGTTCCTGCTGAGCTGTGCCGGCGTCTTCATCCTGTACATCCTATACGGCTACCTGCAGGAGCTGATCTTCACGGTGGAGGGATTCAAGCCCTACGGCTGGTTTCTCACCCTCGTCCAGTTCGGCTATTACATCGGCTTTGGGCTGGTGGAGCGTCGCCTCGAGGGCTATCGGGTGAGCGGAGGATCCTTCTGGAGCATCGAGCCGGAGCCACGTTGCATTCCCATGAAGACGTACCTGGTCCTGGCCGCCCTGACGCTGGGCACCATGGGCCTGTCCAACTCCAGCTTGGGCTACCTGAACTACCCCACGCAGGTGATCTTCAAGTGCTGCAAGCTGATTCCCGTCCTGGTGGGCAGCATCCTCATCCAGGGCAAGCGCTATGGAGTGTTGGACTTTGCGGCAGCCACCTGCATGTGTATCGGGTTGGCCTGGTTCACGCTAGCCGACTCCCAGATGACGCCCAACTTTAATTTGCTGGGCGTGGCCATGATATCGGGCGCCCTGCTCTGCGACGCCGCCATCGGAAATGTCCAGGAGAAGGCCATGCGGGAGTTCAAGGCGCCCAGCAGCGAGGTGGTCTTCTACTCGTACGGCCTGGGTTTCGTTTACCTGTTTGTGATCATGCTGGTTACCGGCAACTTCTTTAGCGGATTCGCCTTCTGCCTAGAGCACCCACTGGAAACCTTTGGCTACGGCTTCTTGTTCAGTCTCTCCGGTTATCTGGGCATCCAGTTCGTGCTCGCCCTGGTGCGGAGTAGTGGCGCTCCCATAGCGGCCACAGTGACCACCGCACGCAAGGCTGTGACCATCGCCTTCTCCTTCATCCTCTTCAGCAAGCCCTTCACTGTCCAGTAAGTTTTTCCAACAAAAACTATGTGATCTGTGATCTAACTAGTGTTTCTCCTCTTAGATATCTGTGGTCCGGCCTGATAGTAGTCCTGGGCATCTATCTGAATGTGTATAGCAAGAAGAACAAACTGACGTTTGCCGACATCCGGCAGAGATTAAAACAGTTCGCCAATTCCAGGATCGCGCGGACTCCGAGTCGCAAATTCCTCATCGAAGTTTAGTTTGAATACCAAAAATAAGTTCCACCCTTTAGTCGAATTTGGACACCGGTTTTCTACAAGAAAGCTATGTACTACATTTACTTAATTATACGCTATGCTAAACTTTTGTAGCCTCCACTTGGTCGTGTTGTTAACTGTCCATGTCAAACTCCATCACGCGCTTGAAGAGGTCCTGCCGCTCCTTGGCGGACGTCAACTGACCCATCTCGCGGTCGAGGAACTTCTTCTGGTGCTTGATGATGAACTTGTTGCACTGTATAATGGTGGCGCCGATGTAAAGGGTCCTAAACTTGGCCCGGACGTCTCCTATCTGGAAAAGTTGAGGGGTCTCGTAGAACTGTTTAGGATAAAGTTGTGTTCCTGCCTTACCAATGTGATTAGAGGCAATATGCTGGAAACGAAACGCTGACCAGCATGCATGCACCTTATAATGGCTATCTTAGTCCTCTCATTGATGTACTTCACCCTGAATCCCTGCTCGATCATTCCTAGTCCGTAGACTCCATAGTACTTCTCAATATTTTGGAGCAGGCACTTTGTCAGCGTGTTATCGTTGAGCCGCAACACCTTTGCGGGTGCGTAGGGCACTATCTGCACCGCAATATATCTAGTTTGTTGAATTTATGGTTTTTATTATCAGTTTAATTCAGGTTTTTCTGTGTTTACCTATTTTTTATGCGAACCATGCTTTGTTGATATTGAGAACAGTCACGCGTTATGGGATTTTTGACATAAACCGGTACAAAGTATCTGGTCACACTCTTTGTTTACGTCTGTTGTATGACCGCGGAACGGAATTTCAATTATTTCCGCTAGGTGGCGCAGAAAACAGACTATAAAACATCTTAAAATAAAATAAAATTAAATTCAAGGGCTCCAATTAACGAGGTCGATCCATTTAAGATCTGTTCCTTATAATATACATTAAAGAGCCATAGCATCTTTTCATTGTACGTTTAATTTCTAAATAAAAAAGAACCTATTTAACATTCCATAAAAATTAAGATTTCGTGAAGTATTAGAAGACAAACTAAATTAAAAATATTACTTACCTTAAACGTGTGAAGTTTTTATAGATTAATGTTATGATCCTTAAAACACCTTAAGTTTTAGATTTCCAAATGCCAAAGAAATAACAATTTGCAAAACTAAGTAGTAGATTTACGACTCTAATAACTTACTAAAATTATCATTTATGAGTTCTCACGTACGCCAAATTATAGTTAATAATTAGGGGACTAAAATAGGGCAACACTTAAATTTTCCGAGAATTTTAAGTTCGAATTATGGCCAATTTATGTCAGTTGTCAAAATATTTTATATATGGTACATGTAAATATATTTCAAAAATTGGTAAGCAGTTTAAGATATTCTCGCCAAAAGCCATGCCAAAAAAATAAGAGAAAATAAATTTAATTTCATGCAGTTGATTTTTCCTTTGCAATTATTCTTTAATTAATTTATTTTTTTTGGTGCCAAAAATCCGTATGCACTCATTATTTTTTTAAGCATTAAAATGTGTCATAAAAACAATTCAGTGCCATCCCACCCCAAAGTAGGAACCTCCCACCTGCTATACCCTGGAGTTCAGAGCAATCACTGCACGCATTCACGCCTCGCCCCATTGGCGAATTCTCCAAGTCGCGTCTCGTTGTGATGCATCTGGTGGCAGGTATACTATGTATATATATAGTATATATTGTTTATATGCGCAACGCATCGCATTATAGCTGGCCAGGCGGCTACGGAACACATGCAGCTTCCATCCCATCCCGCCCATCCCATCACATCTCTTGCTGGCCATGGAAAACCACTATACGGCTCGTATTCAGTCTCCGGCTGTGAGTGCGGCGGGATCCGTGCTCCTCGTCGTTTTATTTTCGCTTTTTCCGATAGCACATTTACAGTTATTTCTAAAAAACAATAAAATTCAGGCAGCGACGTGGAAAAGCGCTACAAATACACACAAACACTCCGTGCGATCTCGTTCGTGTTTCCGATTCTCCTCTGTGTTTTTTGTTTTGTATGCGTGGCAAGTTCAGCGATATTGGTCTATATTTTGGAAAACGCATCCGCGCAACCTCGTAGTTGGCACGAATATTCCGTGGCGATCGGTTCGAGAGATATCAGTGATCAGTCAGACTTAAAACCCCAACAGCAGCAACATGAGCAGCGTCGTAAGCACTTAACGTTCGGTCTATCCAGTTCTGCGAGGATTACTAAAAGGATTTATTTTTATTTTCGCCAAAGGATGAAGATCTTACCCCTGAGCAGATTGCCGTTCTGCAGAAGGCCTTCAACAGCTTCGATCACCAGAAGACTGGCAGTATCCCCACCGAGATGGTGGCCGATATCCTGCGCCTGATGGGTGAGTGCCTTGTCTTGAGTCCTGAATTGGGAGAGGAAACTAATGCTGGTTTTAATTGCAGGTCAGCCCTTCGACAAGAAGATCCTGGAGGAACTGATCGAGGAGGTCGATGAGGACAGTAAGTACAAGTTCAGCCTAGAGATAGATCCCTTTATAAATATATTTCTTTTATATATCGCTGAGATTGAGTCATTGCATAAAAATAGACCCAGTTCAATATTCGAACATTAAAATTCTTTTTGGGGGAAAGGAAAAGCCAATTAAAATAATGAGTTCAGAAAATTCTTATTAATGCTTGAGTTTTTTATATATATTTTTATTTTGGTTGCAGTGGAAAATATAATCGTTATTATAATTAATTATATATAGGTGTGTCTTTGAAAACATAAAAATAGAGCAACATTTTGAATTATGGATAGACAAATAAATCATGCTGGAATGCTGAGAATATTCTGTAAATAATATCAAATAACATAACGAATTATTACGAAACTTAGATAAATTATTAAAAAACCCATGAATATATAATTTTATTAATGAATTAAGAGCTGGAACCCTGCAATGGAACATTTTCTTTAAATTTAGGAGCAGTATGTTCTAAGACTTGTTCTAAAAAATCATTTTAAAAAGTTTCCAGAGGGTTTTAATATCAATTAAATAATTTTGTATAACTAAACCTTGAAGTTAAAGACTAAAAACGCCTAGTGACTATAATGATTATTATTACACTAAACCAAGCATGATTCACTATCGACTGATGAGGGCAACTTTCAGTGATTTATGATCATCAGAGTCTCGGGCCCCGATCATTAGTCTGTAATATGTATATTCGCAATAGCTAATTATATATATTGAATGCCTTTCCAGAGTCCGGTCGCCTGGAGTTCGGTGAATTCGTGCAGCTGGCTGCCAAGTTCATCGTGGAGGAGGACGCCGAGGCCATGCAGAAGGAGCTGCGCGAGGCCTTCCGTCTCTACGACAAACAGGGCAATGGTTTCATTCCCACCACCTGCCTCAAGGAGATCCTGAAGGAGCTGGATGACCAGCTGACCGAGCAGGAGCTGGACATCATGATCGAGGAGATCGATTCTGATGGTTCCGGTACAGTGGATTTCGATGGTGAGTCTCTCGATATAGTCTTTTATTTTCATTCATTCTAGTGGCTTGCTATGCCGCCCACGCCATGCGTATAGTGATCATAAATCTGGTGATCTTGGGATACCGAAATCGCTCGATTATGACAACTTGATCAGTGCTCTCATGGAGCATATCGGTGGCTATTTTTAGTTTGCGACACAGACACACGCTCGATTCGTTTTACACGCATTTTTCATTCCCAGTCTTCGGCATCGGGCATCGGCATTTTCCATATGCAAACATTTCTCTTTCTTCGTGTTCATGGAATATTTATTTATAAATATGCATACAGCGGTTGCTTTGGGCTTCTGGCATCGTTTAATGTCTGTCGTTTTGTTTAATTTACAGAATTCATGGAGATGATGACCGGCGAGTAAATAAACGCAGTGCGTCTACCACCCACAAGCCACCACCTCCCACAACACACAACCACACACGCGCACACCTGTTGGACGACGGACACTCTCACACACCACATACACATACACATGCACGTTTGTTTGCTCCCCATATTTGCACACTTGTTTCACTTTTTATTTGCATTTTCCCCACGGGAGCAAACAAATCCACGTACTTCAGTTTGACAATGCCAAACACAAGTAGAAATAGAACTTTTTGTACTACTTTTTATACTAAAAGAGCAACGGAATACAGTGTATGCGAAAAAATAAATGTTATACCATAACAACAAAAAAAAAAAACAATATTGAAATATATTTCCTACTCATTTTCCGTTTGTCTTGGGATTAGGTTTTGGCGCCCAGTAAACACGTCTATATATCATAAATATCATTTTCATTATGAGCGTTGAAGA
>JAEIII010043231.1:0-10680 GCA_018905755.1 Drosophila ohnishii | reverse complement strand
CCAGTACATTAACACACACGGTTTAACGACCTAAGTATTATTAGAAAATGTGTGTGTAAAAAAATTTAATTTTGTACGATGTTATATTAAAAATGAGGTTAAAAATCGAAATATTTTAGAGTGGGCTGAATTAATAATTTTAAAATTTAAATTAAAATTGATCAATCAGTAAAAAGAACATGTGTGCTTTTTAAGTTTTCCCCAAACGGTCACACTACCAATGGGACTTGAATTGTGTATTTTTCAAAGTTGCTGTTTGGTCACACCACCTGTCTCCATTTTCCAAGATGTCCTTTAAGGTGAGCTTTGCCAATAAATCCGAGTGAAACGACCTAATTGCAATCGCCCCCGATGACGCAGCCTATCGACCCGAAGCGCGACGAGATCCGTCGCTACCTGGAGCGCGGCAGCGTCCTGGACTCTCTCACCAAGATCTTCATCCGCGTGATCAAAGAGCGCCCAGAGAATCCGATGGAGTACATCAGGAATAATATCGGTGTGGTGCGCCACCAGCATGACAAGTACGAGCGCCTGCAGCAGGACCTGCAGCTGGCCAACGAGGAGATTCAACGTCTGCGTGCCATCATCAACGACATCAATCCCGATGTGCTCCAAGGCCATCAGCCTGTCGTGGCGTGCGAGGCGTCCTCGGACATTTCCGAAGCCATCGCAGATCCGGCTCCTATGAAGGAGGGTGAGGAGCTGCCGCAGCAGCATCAGCAAGAAGAGGGAGAGGCTAATCAGGCGGCTGGAGAAAGTGCTGCAGACATTGCGGACCTTACCGCCGCCGTCGAGGCCAGCCACATTGAGGAGAAACCAGTGGCCACTCTGAACGAAAGTGCAACTGCTCACCTCACAAGCCCATCCGTCCAAGCTGAGGCTAGCAGCCCCACCGAGTAGATCTCGAGAGCACGCTCACACCAAACACATACCATTAGAAAGCATTCATCTAGAGCAAGTTAAAAGTATTTTCCTAATGTAAATGTACATAAATAAAGCAGAATACGCTATATGAAAGCCTGCGACTCGGCCTTTTTTTTTATTTATTATGGATCTTTCAAATATTTATTGAAATCAGCTTCATAATTCATACACGTTTTATATCTTTTGTTTATTAATACAAAGGATTATTGATAATACATATTAATAATAGTTAATTTTTAAAAAACACATCTTATAAATGATTCAGGAGGATGACAAACGGAAAAGCGGGAGGCGGGGCAATGGAAATTTGGGTGCAATCTAACCATTTTCAGGTTTTCTTTTGGGCTAAAGTGGACGAACAAAAACTGATTGATTTCTCTTTTAAATTCAAGGTCAAAACACAGTGTTTACGTTTTTCACTTCTTGGCAAGCGTTCCTTCTTTCTCCTCCTTTGTTTAATGTTTTCCCTTTTCTTTAGGTTTCTGTTTTATATTCATATACTCTTCCTAAGGCCAAAGAGCGCTAAAGGGCCCCCGTTTATATATGCTTTATGACCGAGACTGCGGCAGTCCGTGTTCATGTCCGTTCGGTCCGTCTAATCCGATTCTACTAGGCTGACCTGTTTACCTAGTGTTTAAAATTTGGACAAAACGTATATTAGCAGCAGGTCTGCAGGTGCGTGTATGTGTTCGTGTGAATGTGTGCGGATGGGTTGGTCGGTAGTCGGTATAGATATTGAAGATATGCGGGGAGCTGGAGCGGTTATTAAAAATAAATATGTTTGCTTTTAATCATGGAATTTGGTAATGGGATCTTGTAATTGCGAATAAAATCTCAATGAGTTAAAACTTCATTCATCTGCAGCGGGTCCTCGTCGCCCTCCCTTCATGCATCATTTTATCCAGGGTGGTGTCGTATTGGGATAGGGTTTGGGTTTCCGTTTCGGTTATGGTAGATTTTCACTTGCCCCGGCTGTCGATAAAAGTGACCAGAAAGAGAGATAAGGTTTCGGTGAGTGATTCACTTGGCAATCGGTTCTTTTGTTAACTGCCCACTTACGTTTCATCCATGATCTGATGTGTTTCAAGCATTTTATTTCTGGTTGTAAGTGTGTTTCGGATTTGTTTCTTGGGTGTGTCGGTTTTGTTTTGTTTTTTGTTATATAGAAAAAGACTGTTGTTTGTTGTTGGGTTATGTGTGATATTACTTTTTACGTTTGTCTGCCGGCTTCAAGATCTGGAACGAGCACATCAGCGTGTCGTCCACGGACATCATAGCGCCGGCGTTGTCGAACTCGCCACAATAGTTGGGCGCCGAGAAGAGCGTAACCAGTTGGCGCTTCGCGAAAAACTCGTAACCGTCCTCGACCACCTGGTGGGCGCGGCAGATGAGATCGAACTCGTGCTTCTGCAAGAATTTGGCCACCACCTCGGCGCCGAAGGTGAAGCTGACGCCGCGATCGTTTTCGCCCCAGCCCATAGTGTCCTTGTCCGGATCGGACCAGAGCAGATCGCACAGCAGGCCCTGATCGGGTACGTCAGTGGGCCGCATGATCCGACGGATCTGCTCCATCGAGGTCAGATCGGGGCTCAGGCCGCCATGGCAACAGAAGATCTTTTCGTCAACAATGGCCGCCACCGGTAGGCAGTTGAAGCAGTCGGTGAACGTCTTCCATAGCTTGATGCTGTAGCGGCGCTTGCACTCGTCGTAGAAGCCGTAGATGCGGTTAATGCTGGCGCATTCGTGGTTGCCGCGCAGTAGGAAGAAGTTCTCCGAGTATTTGATTTTGTAGGCGAGGAGCAGGCAAATGGTCTCCAGCGACTGCTTGCCGCGGTCAACGTAATCGCCCAGGAACAGGTAGTTTGACTCCGGGGGAAAGCCGCCGTACTCAAAGAGGCGCAGCAAATCATAGTACTGGCCGTGAATGTCGCCGCAGATCTTGAGCGGCGCCTCCAGTTCCAACAGGATGGGCTGCGAGAGGAAGATCTCACGCGACTTCAGGCAGAGGCCCCGGATCTCGTTCTCCGAGAGCTGTACATTCTTGCCTGGCCGTGCCCCACGCACCTCCAGCAGTCGGGATATTATGCTGTCTATATTCATGACGTCACCCATGTTTCCGGCTTGCTGCTGCGCTGCTATTGAGAGTTTATTTCCTCAAAAAAGACTGCCCACGTAACTATTAGCGTTAATTTTACGTTTTTATATTTTTTTATGTAGACCTGGATCGACCACTCACTATGGTAGAGCTGCAAAAACGAAAATCGATACTATCGATGATTTAAAAATGGCGATGCATCGATTTCCACCATCGATAAAGGAGTGAGAGAGAGCGAGAGGCAAATGGTTGAGAACGACTTTTTGATAGCGCAGTATTAAAGGGAAGCTGAGAGAACAAAATACTAGAAAGGTTAATGGCGTTACCCAAACGCACTGGCTTTTTTTAACTGCGTTTGACAAAAAGCCAATTAGAGAAAATAATTATTTCTTAATTTATTTAAGAGCCCTAATTCGTACAGTACTTATACATATAATATTTATATTTATATATTTATTTTTGGCTCGTTTAGTATTTTTTGTACTTATCAGTGTGGTCACGCTGTTTCCCGCCCACGCCCTTGCCATTTTCAATTGACTGTTAAATTAAGCGCGTTTGAATTAGTTCAAATTAATTGAAAATGCTTTTGAACAAAATTTTAAATGGATTCGAAGATGACGCCGTCTATATTATAGCGGAAATTGGGCAGAACCACCAGGGATCCCTGGCGACGGCCAAGCAAATGATTTCTGAGGCCAAGAAAGCTGGCTGCCACTGCGTAAAGTTTCAAAAATCCGATTTGCCAGCAAAGTTTACCAGATCCGCTCTGGAACGTGAATATGTCAGTGATCACGCGTGGGGAAAAACATACGGGGAGCACAAGGAATATCTAGAGTTCTCCAAGGATCAGTACCTGGAATTGCAAGCTTTCAGTCAAGAACTAAATGTGGACTTCACTGCTTCCGCAATGGATGAGGTAATATCGTTGTCCACTAATTAATTATAAGTTGAAATCTGAAGAATTCTAAGCATTCTACATTTTATAAATATATAATTGGTAAATTAATTGAATTATTCACTAATTTCCACCAGTGCTCCTTGGACTTTCTGTTGGAGTTAAATGTGCCCTTCATCAAAATTGGCTCTGGAGATGCAAACAATTTTCCGCTTCTAAAAAAGGCAGCTGGCCTAGACTTGCCTTTGGTCATCTCTACGGGAATGCAGACTATGGCGACGGTGGAACGGATTGTTCAGATAATGAAAGAGGCTGGAAAACACAACTTTGCCCTCATGCATTGTGTCTCGTCTTACCCAACTTTGCCGAAAGATTGCCAGTTGCTGACTATTTCCTTGCTTAGGCGACGCTTTCCGAGCGTGGTTATTGGTTACTCAGGACACGAGCTGGGAATATCCATTAGCCAGGCAGCAGTATTGTTGGGCGCCCGCATAGTGGAGCGCCATTTCACGCTGGACAAGAATCAGAAGGGTTCTGACCACCGCTGCTCTCTAGAGCCATCGGAACTGCGAGGCTTATCAAGAGCAATTGGGGACTTTAAGCTAGGGAGGAAACCACTCTCAGCCAGTTACATAATAAGAGCCCTAAATGGCGGTAATGAGCTGGAAGAAGCTCTGCGGGTTGTCCACGATAAAGACATTATGCTCTGCGAGTTGCCTTGCAGGAATAAGTTGGGCAAATCCATTGTTGCAACCCGCAATCTCAGCAAAGGCCACCGCCTGCAAATAACCGACTTGGCCATCAAAGTCAGCGAGCCAAGGGGCCTCACAGCCGAAACTTACTTGGACATACTTGGAAAAGAATTAACAGACTCTGTTTGTGAGGATGAACCCATAAATGGGAGCATGCTAGTTCTTTAGTCAATGAGTTCTTCGAAAAATACATGCATACATGAGTAGGTGATACATAAGGTGCGATTGAATATGAATGGAATGGGAAGGAGTTACTCGGCGCCTTCGTCACTGCCTCCATCGTCCTCATTCTCGTTCTCAATCATCTCAATGTCCTCTTCGATGTCACCATCCTTCTTATCCGTGGGCTTCTCGTACACAGCACTCAGCGGTGAGACGCATACGCCGTTCCAGACGGACATTTCGCGCACGATGCTAGTGTTGCCCTCCATGCCCAGGATGTGCTTGTACCCACCATGAGCCAGCACGCGGAGCAGCGTCTGTGCCGTGTAGCAGCACACATCCTGCTGCTCCAGAGTCATGGCAGTATGCACCCGGATGTGGCCCGGCTCGGTCGGGTCGGTGATGCCGGCCGAACCAGGTAGAAAGAGCCCGGCGGAGAGCAACTGGAAGACGCGCCGGAACGCTAGATTGATGGGCAGTGCCTGGCGCGATGGGTTGTTCATAATAGCCAAATGGGCGATCAAATCCAGCATCCAGGCCGACAGCGGAGCAAAGGCATCGAATCGCCGTGTGAGATCCTTTAGAATTCGAATAAGAACCTTGATCGAGGAGTGGTGAGCGTTCTCCTCGAACCATCGTGTGTGGCGAATGGCGGCCAAATGGCTCTGCATCAGTTTGTGGTCCATGTGAATTTCTGGCTCCAGCTTACGCAAGTTCTGTGGTAGGGTGGCAATCAGGATGCGCACTTTGGCGTGGACATTGGCAATGTCGAAGCCGCGCTCGTGTGTCTGGATAGTATGCTGGTCTCCCTTGGTTAGCACCTCGGTCTTCATGCTGGCCTTTAGATCGGTCTCCACCTTCTTGGCCAAGGCGTCGACCGCCTCCTTAGTCGGCAGTGTCTTGAGGATTACCACCACGTCGGCCACATTGTTGCCGGTAAGGATGGTGCCCTTCTTGAAGGAGCCCACCTGGCGTACCTCCTCCAGTTGCTGTTGATTAAGAAAATTAAAGAGGTCTGCTTCTTCTGTCATGCCAGACTACTTACACAAGTTGTCAGATCTCCGGGGGCCACCACTAGATTGTCCAGCACAGCCTGCACCTTGGTCACCAGGTTTCCGATAGCCGTCTGCTCGCTGGGATTGGGGCTCAGGTCCTGGTTGCGCTTCAGTAGGGCCTGAGAATAAGGCTAATTAATTCCATTCCTCCACCCATGTGCCTTTATTGATTTACCGCAGTCAGAGCAGAATCATCCACGGCGCCAGCGAGCGGAACTTTAGGGAAGCAGACCTCTGCCAGGGTGAGATCGAACGGGTGCCGCGGCACAAAGGTCTTCTTGAATGGCGGACGAATACCTCCCCGCATGGGGCGTCCACCGCGAAGAGCTCCGCGAACCATATTTCTGTGAGGATGAATTTTAACTTATTTTTCGCGACGCCGGAGCGTTATTTTTGGGGAGATGAAAACAAGTGTGGCCGCAACACGACCGGTGAAAAACACTGTTGTTTTCGACCCATCATATCTGTCAAAATATACTAGAAATTTGCTATCAAAAAATGAGGGTTCCCACCATTCCCATTGAAAAAAAATTATAATCCAAAGAAGTTAATAATAATTTCGATTAACAATAATGATAGTCAATAAAAGAAATTTAAGATTAGGAGTGTTTCTTTTTAAATTGAATAATATGAAAAACTAGCTGGAAAATTTGTGAGCTGGTTTTTGCAGGATTAAAAGATGATATTTTAGTATTTTTTATCGAGAAAAAGTCACCTTATTCAGCTTTGCACCTGGTCACTTTGTAAACCATTTGCTGTGTCATTTTTGTTTCTGTGCAAAGTAAGTCGGCTTTTTTATTCTACAAATAACATTACTGTTGCTCAGGACTGTAAAAGATGGCTACTGAACGCTACAGCTTTTCCCTGACCACGTTCAGGTAAGTGGACCCTAATAACCATTGAGGAATGTTCGATTTTCCGACCGGTACTCCACCATGACTGGGCAATAAACACAATTTTTGCACTTCTGCAGTCCTTCGGGCAAGCTCGTCCAACTGGAGTATGCCTTGGCGGCGGTGTCTGGCGGAGCTCCCTCCGTGGGCATTATGGGTGAGAATCTGTCTGACCCGGATGATAGGCGTACCAAATAACTCCTATTTTAATGTAGCTTCAAACGGCGTCGTCATTGCCACTGAGAACAAGCACAAGTCACCGCTGTACGAGGAGCACAGTGTCCACCGCGTGGAGATGATCAATAAGCACATTGGCATGGTCTACTCTGGAATGGGTCCGGACTATCGTCTGCTGGTGAAGCAGGCCCGCAAGATCGCCCAGACATATTACCTCACCTACAAGGAGCCTATTCCGGTGTCGCAGCTGGTGCAGCGCGTTGCAACCCTTATGCAGGAGTACACGCAGTCCGGGTAAGATCACCTCATACCTTAAACCCATACCCTTCTGAAACTAGCCTCGTTTTTCTAGTGGCGTTCGTCCGTTCGGCGTATCCCTCCTGATCTGTGGCTGGGACAACGATCGCCCTTACCTGTACCAATCCGATCCCTCGGGCGCCTACTTCGCCTGGAAGGCCACTGCCATGGGCAAGAATGCTGTTAACGGCAAAACTTTCCTGGAAAAGCGGTGAGTACCACTCGAGTACCGAGTGTAAACTGTCAATACTGAAATTTTCGTTTGCCGTGCAGTTACAGCGAAGAACTGGAGCTGGAGGATGCTGTCCACACCGCTATCCTGACTCTTAAGGAGGGCTTTGAGGGAAAAATGACTGCCGATAATATTGAAATCGGAATCTGCGATCAGAACGGTTTCCAGCGTCTGGACCCGGCCTCAATCAAGGACTATTTGGCCAACATCCCCTAAGCCTTAAGCGCCCCGCTAAGAGAACCCCAAGCTAAGCTTTTTTGATAACTACGGGACATTAAAAACAAATAAAATTTTCAACTGTGGTGTTATTTGAAATGAGTGAATGTAACTTCAGACTTATTATTGGATATCTAAGTTACTTGGCTTCGAAAGTCTCCACGTATCCTGCGCAGGTCACTGGATCGAAAAGAAAGAGGTTGCGGTGAGGTGCTTCCATTTTTGTGACCACCTTGATAACCTCTTGGGCCACAACGCCGCCGACCACAGCCACTGCTGGAGATATCTGGGCAAAAATGACACCGAGAGTTTCGTCGCTTAGTGCAGAGTTTGGCAAAATTGCATCGCGTATTTTCCGAAGCATTTCCAAGTCAGTCGTCCGGCTCTTGTGGCAGGGATCGCGCTGATGGGTGGTGCGGAACTTCTGCAGTACACTCAGCAGGATAATGGCCGGTCCGTTGCGCTTCAGCTTGCGCTGATAACTCGGTGCTGTGAACTCCAGCCAGGCTGAGTATCCGGGGTAGTCCACTTCCCGCTGCGTAGGAATCGAGAAAGTCTCGAACTTTGTCTTCTTATCGGAATTTTCAACTTTCTTGTACTTCACTACATCCCTATGTTGAGGAGAAAAAGGAAATTTAATTAGCTTAAAATAAAATATATTAAAAATATAATGACACATACTCGACATAGCTGTGCTTTTGCAGACTTGCAAAATAGAAACCGAAGGTGCCCCAGACGTCGGTGGCTATGAACTTAACAGCCAGCTCCCGGCAAATGGTGTCAATGCGCAACAGCTCCTCGTTAGACGCTCCATTTACCACGACTACGTCAAATTGACCAAAGAAATCGGCGGCCTTGTCCTTCAGCGGCTGTGTGTCGGTGGAGATGTCAACCATCGGATTCAGAGCACGTGCACGTGCCAAGGAGGCTTCGGCACGGTTGCTGCCCAGAGATTCACGTGCCGCTAGGAACTGGGAACAAAAGTCTGCCTCGGTGACGGGCTTGTCGTCCAGTAGCTTCACGGAGTTAACTCCGGAGAGAATGATATTCTTGGTTATTTCGGCACCTAGGCCACTGAGTCCAGCGATGAGTATCTTCGATGTGCGCAGACTAAAACCATATTAAGTACATTTCCGCCATTATTAACACAGCCTTGCAAAAAGCCGGCTCCTTACTAACCGCTTCTGCGATTCCAGGCCCCAGAGTCGGATCTGCCTGTCGTACAGCTCGTTTTCCGCCTCGGTGAGCTCCACCACAGACTCCTTGGTATCCACTTCCATGCCCATGACTGATATAATATATAAACTTGGTTTAATAAATTTTATCAGCACAAAGCAAAATTTCGCAAAAATTCGTGGAGACGCCAAAAGAAAACACTAACGCCTTATAAAAATACCACGACAATTATCGAAATTAGTATTACCTTATTTGTTTCCAAATCTAGCTTTTTTGTCAGTATGAAATAAATATTTATGAATATATAAATAACAAATATAAATCAGATAAATTGGAAATAACTTTTAAATACACTTTTAATCAAAAGCTTTTAAATAATCCCAAGTTTGCGAACAAATGCTAGATTGATAATTATGACTCCCAATTAGAGGGCTGCAACCCTGAACACCATTCTCATTGGGTTGTTAACTTGACGAACAACTATTTTTCCGGTAAACATTGCCGCTTATTTACCACTTTAATTGCGTATAATTGTTTTTACTGCCGCCACAGAACATGTTTCGCAGATTCGGTGCACTGGTGGGCCAGCAGGTGGGACAGCAGGCTCGTTTCTCAGCCCGCCGCACATTTTCAACGACAAATGCACTGCGTAAAGGTAACTCATCGCAAACCCCAGTGACATAATGTTAATAAGTAATTGGAATTGTGCGCTTGCAGACGCCGAGCCTCAGGCGGCGGCGGAGTCCGGACCCCCGAAGAACATCCTGGTGGAGAAGGACAAGAACATCACGCTGATCGGCATCAACCGGCCGCAGCAGCGCAACGCCATCGATTCCCTCACCGCCTCGCAGCTTTGTGACGCCTTCGCCAACTTCGAGGCGGACGATACTTCGCCGGTGGCCGTGCTCTACGGCGTGGGCGGGTCTTTCTGCTCCGGCTTCGACATCCTGGAGATGAGCAACGACGAGAAGGAGGAGATCAGCGTGGACATTCTCATGCGGCCGGAGGGGTCAGTAGGGCCCACGCGCCGCCAGATCAAAAAGCCGGTCGTGTGCGGCATCAACGGATACTGCATCGCGAACGGTCTGGAGCTGGCCCTAATGTGTGACCTACGCGTCATGGAGGAGTCCGCCGTGCTGGGGTTCTTCAATCGTCGCTTTGGCGTGCCGATGCTGGATGGCGGCACTATTCGCCTGCCTGCCATGATTGGACTGTCCCGTGCTCTGGATCTGATACTTACTGGACGACCGGTAGGCTCCCAGGAGGCCCACGATATTGGACTGGTGAACCGCATAGTTCCCACGGGCACGGCGCTGGGCAATGCCCTCGAGCTGGCCACGTGCCTGGCCAAGTTCCCGCAGCGAGCCCTCATCCACGATCGCAACTCTGTCTATTCGAGCGCCTTCGAGACGTCTACCTTTCACCAGGCCGTGCAGAACGAGGTGATGTACACTTCGCGGGAAATCATCGAGGACATGCAGAATGGCATTAAGTGGTTCAACCAGAGTGAGTTGCTCTAACCTTTTCTGTCGATGCATTTGTAATGCTTCTTTCGTTGCAGCATTCAAGCCAGACACCACACACTCGTGGCTCAAGCGGGATCGTTCGATGGCCGATTGGGATGACGAGGAAGTGGCCGAGGCCGCTGCCCAGAAGGAGAAACTCAAGCAAGAGCAGGAGGCTGCGTTGGCCGAAGCCGAGAAACAGAAACAGGCGGAAAAGGCCCAGAAGAAGTCAAAGAAGTCCGAAGATAAGCCTGTGGAGAGCGCCGATAGTAAAGAACCTAAAGACAAGCCAAAGGAATAA
>JAEIII010043230.1:0-10502 GCA_018905755.1 Drosophila ohnishii | reverse complement strand
CCCCTTGTTTTGCGAAGAAGAAAACTTTTTGTTGTTCGTCACGAATCACCGTCACGTAAAAACACTTGTATTGTTACTATTGCGCTTGTAGATTAGCCTAACTAATTTAGCCTATAAAAAAAGCACCCTTTATAGGTGCCAGCAATCATTTATTTTTAGTTGTTTGGATCACTGGCCTTGCGTAATCGCCCTGTACTTTCGTACTGCTTTACCGCCCGCCCCGTGCGTGGGGCCACCGTTCGGAACCAACCTAAATACAAGTATAGGTTAATTCCTAGTGGGAGTTTATAGCGGCGGCTCTCACTTGGCCTGTCGACTTGTTTCATTAGCTCCGCTAACCGGCTGTCAGTCCTCGAAAGGTAAGATTAGTTGGCTTGGCTAGAATGTTACCACTCTAGTAACGAGGCTTGGCTCCCCCGTGTTCCAGAAAAATTCAACTCTACCTACTTGAAAAATCTTACAATAGTAGGTAAAATGAACACATAAACTTGATGAAGTTACTGTGTTCCCCCGGTTTAGGCTCCGAGGGAATTTTTTTGTCTATTTAATTTAGTTACAAACAGTATTATACCCCTTTGCCGATAATATGACAAAGGGGTATTTTTAACGTCTTAACCAACCAAATAAGCCCCTTTTAGGCGTCTTAGTGTCTACTCCCTTATAATTACCCTCGGTAGGCTTTAAAACGTCTGTATCGTCGCTTTTAAGGGGGATATCGTCCTGTGAGAGGGGGTTGTTCGTAGTGGTATCAAGTAGTTTTTCGTTTTGACGGTTAGTAGACAAATTGAGTTGTTGTTGCTGGTTAAGTAATTGAGTTAGCTTTTCAATTTGTCTATCCTTTTCGTCTAGTTGACGTCGCATTATATCAAGAACTTTATCGTCAATTGGTGACGTTTTTTCTTGTTTAGCCTTGGTGTTACTGTTTGCATAGTATTTACGAATAGCATTGACAACACTATCGTCAATTACATATCTATCATTGCTGTCTTTTGAGGGTTTTTCGTTGTCATCAAGCATGTCAATAATTTGATAAACCCTTGCACGTGATATATTCAAATCTTTAGCTATTGAAGATATTGTCTTATTTGCCATTTTACGTCACCCTTTACGTTAGTATATACGTTTATATTAACATAGTTAATCAAGGTGAACACTGAACGAGGGCTTAGAACACGTCTCTCAACATATGATATATATCCTATCGTGGAGATTTTTAAGGATAGTGGCTGTTTTGGCTCGATATGGACGGACTTATTTTGCTAAGTTTGACCTTGCTTTACTAACCAAAATAAAAAATCTTAACGTACAACTTTTAGTACAACTATCTGCGCTCATAATTTTTATTAGTTGTACTTTTAAAACTAGTCTTTTAAACAGCTCTGGGTTTCAAACGGCCGCCTTTCTGACCAGTATAATTCTATTATGCCAATTAGTTAGTACATATTAATACCAAAAGAAGGAGTAACCCAAAACACATGAAATTAAAAGTTTGGTGGCTAAGCAATCTTTTTTGGCTAATTATCTTCAGTATATTAAGCTTTGTAATTTTCATTAGAAAAATTGATGGTGCTTGAACAATTCAAACGCCAGCAACTAAATTAGCTACTTTTATTGTGCTAGTGATTTTCTTTATCTTTATCGTCTTGATCCAACTTGTTTTACTGCTATTTGTTAAGCATAGAGGTTGAATTTACATGGCTTATAATTACCAAATATCTCATTCAGATTTTTAAGCAAACTATTCTGAATGGGATATTTGAGTTAAACTAGAAATAGAAAGTAAAAACACAGTTCGGTTGGTAGTCCGAACATAGCAACGCTATCAGTAACCTGCCTCCTTGGTTGTCCATCTTTCTTAATTAATTTTAAGGAGGATGTTTGATGTCTACTATCAAGGGATCATTAACAATTGTCTATGAACCACCGTTTTACAAAGCTATCTTTGAAAGACGTTTTGGTTCAACTTATGAAGTTAGTCAAGTTAATTTAGGTCCTTCAGAACCTAAATTAACTTTGATTTACGATCTGGTGATTCATCATTGGAATAAAAATATCTTTTTCAAACAAACTGTTTGTGATTCATCTGTTTCCAAACGAAAAATCAATCCTAAGCGCCTTCAAAGGTTAGCTAGAAAGAGTGTTCAGTATGGTGTCGGTACTAAAGCCCAACAAACACTTCAAAAACAGTTGGAGTGTCAAAAGGTAACCCGACAACATAATAGACGTGCTAAAAAGATCTTGGATCAAGAAAAAAGATACAAATTGCGTCGGGTTAAAAAAATAAAAAAACACAAAGGACATTGAGAACCTAGTATAGAAAACTATTTATTGCATTTTAAAACCTATAATCTCCATTTAGCCCCTATTTACACCAGAATATTCTTTGCAACCAGTAGTTGCTTTTAGTGCGCTAATAATTAGCGTGCTTTTTTCTCGCTTCAATATGATAATTAATCTATTGAAAGTGAGGTTACGTTTATGATTTTAGGGCAAAGGATAAAAGAAGAACGAGAAAAAAGGCAGTGGACACAAGATTATCTTGCAGAAACGCTTAATGTTTCTCGTCAGGCCATTTCTAAGTGGGAAGTCGGAAGTACTTATCCCGATATTGATCGTTTAGTGCAAATCAGCAATTTATTCGACATTACCTTAGATAGTTTGATCAAGGGCGATGATTCACTAAAAAAAAGCATAGTTATTACCAAAAACGCAAAGGCACAAACTAACGTCTGGGAATTTATGCGCAGTACTGGTTGGATGATGGTAATTGCAATTATTTATTTAGTCACCAAAATGATTATCGCTGTCTTTAGTTAAGAAACCTTTAGGGACCATAACTGACAAATAAACCTTTGATCATTTCTAAAGTCATTCTTCAGAACGGTATTACGATCTGAAGAATGACTTTATTGACGACATTAACCAAACTATCCAGTTGTGCAAGTAACATTTGCGTGACTAATGCTAGTAATTCTTGCTAGGATTGCCTTAGATCCTTGATTATGATTTAGGAGGAGTGAGATTTGAGCTTTAAAGACGATATCAAGACCTTGCGCAGACAATCTAATTTAACCCAAGAAGCGTTAGCTCAACAATTGCATGTGACCCGTCAAACGGTCTCAACTTGGGAAACTGGCAAGAATATGCCAAGTTTAGAGACCCTGCATGCGTTGAGTCAATTGTTTAACATCTCACTCGAAAAACTTCTATTTAACGAGGAGATTGCAATGAAAAAAGATAAAGAACCATCTTTGGCCACCCAGATAGATCATAATGTTAAGCTTAAAAGTCGTTATCGTCGTTGGACTTTTGGTTTAGGTGGCTTGATTGCACTAGTACTGGTTAGTATTGGTATTTTATGTTTGGGATATTATAAAGGTATTGGGACGATTGATCGATTTGATCCGTTTTTATCCTATAAAGTCGGGTACACTAAATTACCTAGTGAAAAGGAAATTTCGCCTAACAATAAGGCAACCAATGGTTACTGGACCGCTTGGTTCACTGATAATACGATGGGGAATGAATGGACCAAACTAACCTTAACAACGGGGCTTAATCCTGGGGTCAAAGATCCTTATGTGATGGCTTATCATAAGGGCAGTTATGTTAAAGTTGCGCGTATCGTTCCTCGCACCTACATTAATCAGACTTATGTTAGCAACTTAGCGGCACTAAATGCCTTGTTAAACCACAAGGGAAATACAGCAACAAACAATCATGACCTTAAGAAGTATAAGACACAGATCCATATATCTGATACTGTCCAGCAATTAGTCACTGAATAAGCCGACGTTTAAGCGATTTAAATTGATAATCTAGCCATTAAAAACAATTGTCACAATTCAAAACGCTTATATTATCAGAAATCTATCAGGTTAGCCAAGGCTACTCTGATAGATTTCTTGCGTTAAAATGGGGCTATACCAACGATGCCAGAATAACTGGCTTGTTAATTTAGACTAATCAGCTTAAATTTTAGGAGGGATATGTATGGATATTAAGCGTCTACCCAAACTTTTAAAGCAAAGAAGACAGTTAAGTGGCCTTACTCAAGCTGAGGTGGCTAATAAACTACATGTTTCACGGCAAGCTATTTCTAATTGGGAAACTGGTCGGCATCTGCCAGATCTGATATTAGTTAATCAACTGGCTAACATTTATGATAGCTCTGTAGATGAACTGATTAATGACGATAGCAAAGCTAAGCTTAGCAAAAGCTCGGTAAGTTATATTTATCCACTACTGATGCTGTCAATATTAGCGACTAGTCGGCTAACACTTGCTTCAAGTTCAAAAAGCCTATTAATCATGGACGGACTGATTTTGTTAAGTGTGATCTTGCTTTGCCTAACCAAAATCAAAAATCTTAAGGTACAGCTTTCACTACAACTAATCACGCTTATAATTTTCCTTGGTTGTACCTTCAAAACCAGTCTTTTAAACAGCTTTGGATTTCAAACAGCCGCCTTTCTGACCAGTATAATTCTATTATGCCAATTAGTTAGTACATATCACTACCAAAAGAGGGAGTAACCTAAAACACATGAAATTAAAAGTTTGGTGGCTAAGCAATCTTATTTGGCTAATCATCTTCAGTATATTAAGCTTTGTAATTTTTATTAGAAAAGTTGATGGAGCTGGAACAATTCAAACGCCAGCAACTAAATTAGCTGCTTTCATTGTGCTAGTGATTTTCTTTATTTTTATCGTCTTGATCCAACTTGTCTTACTGTTATTTGTTAAGCGTAGAAAGTAAAACTCAACTATAGGGACTATAATTAACAAATCGCCCCTTGAAAACATTGTAAAAATAGCCCCCAATATCTATACTGTAGATATTGGGGGCTATTTTAATGTTATTAAGGTAAATTACCCATAAAATCAGCCTTTTCTGTGTTTCAAATAAATCGTTACAAAGTTAATCCAAGCAATTAAGCTGCCAACTAAAAACAAAAAAGAAAACGAAGATCCAATATTAATCCCAGATCCCTCAGCATTATTAGTTACTGTAACCCAGCTACTAATAATGCTTCCACTAGTTAAATAAACGTATAAGCTCAGGATTGAAAGTGTAATCGCAATAATTAATGAATAAACAATATGTTTATGTTTTAACAAGTTAATTCTCCTTTATATGGAATTTATTATTTATAATGTGGGACTAAATTGAATTGTTAATCGTTGGTTAGTTGCCTGTGCAATCTCAGACAATACCTTAGTCGAAGCATTCATTGATCCATTTTCAATTCTAGCAATGGTTGATTGTGGTTTACCAATTAGACTAGCAAATTCACGTTGACTCATACCCATATTTTCACGGAGATCACGAACTTTAACCGCTACCTCTAAGTTGATATTTTCTTGTTCAACGAGTTTTGCAAAGTCAGGATTGTCTTTACTTCTTTCAGCAACATATTCATCAATTTTACTCATTGTTGATCCTCCTTGTTAAAATACTGGCTTCGTCGATTCCGAGCAACCTTCTTTTCACTTTCTGGTGTTTTTTGCGTTTTTTTAGTGAACGCATTGGTGATTAAGTACTGAGGCCCTTGTACTTGGAAATAGATAGCTCTCTGAATATTTGAAGCCCTCTTAGAGCGAATCTCATAGAGATTGTTTTCTAGTTTTTTAACCCATAATTGACGTTCTGCGATAATTAGACCGTTATTTCAATATTTTGAATGGTCGCAATTAATTTGGCAGCGTCTTTATCAGGTAATTGATCCAAAAATTGTTTAAATTCATTCCAGTCATAATAATCAAATTCTATTTTTTTCATATTTATTTGATAGCTTATTCGCTATCAAAAGGCAAACATTTTATTTTGCAATTCCTTGGTACAAGCGGAAGTGTGAAATTCACACTTCCGCTTGTACCAAGGGATTACGTCTCCAACAACGAGGTGATTTATATGCAGCAAATTGTCCTACCAATCAAAGATTCGAATGTACTTAAAGATGTTCAAGATACTTTACTCAATAACTTTAAAGCTGGCCGGCGTAACTATACAATTTTTCAAATTGGCAAAGCTACACTATTGAGAGTCAGTGACGTCATGTGCTTAAAACAGACCGATATTTTTAATCCAGACGGGTCTATTAAACAAAATGCGTTCATTCACGACCGAAAAACTGGTAAGCCTAATACCTTGTACCTTAAACCAGTTCAAACAGAGCTCTTATTATATCGTCAATGGCTGCTTGATCATAAGCTAGAATCTGAATGGCTCTTTCCTTCCATTCAACACCCAGAGCGCCATATTACTGAAAAACAGTTCTACAAAATCATGAGTAAGGTTGGTGATCTGTTAGGAATTAATTATCTAGGTACTCATACCATGCGTAAAACAGGGGCTTATCGCGTCTACACGCAATCTAATTACAATATTGGCCTAGTCATGCACCTATTGAATCATTCTAGTGAAGCCATGACCTTAGCTTATTTAGGCTTAGACCAGGCAAGTACCGAAACTATGTTGGATCAAATTGACTTTGGTTAGGAGGCTGTCTTTATGGATTTAGATTTTGAAACAAACAAGTATGATCTTTTTGATGATTGGCACCAAAACAAGACTAAACAAGAGTTTACACAAAAGTTGCAACAACAAGCTCAAGTTGAAAAAACACAGCTACCCCAATTATTGTCGCGTGAAGACTTAAAAATTCGTTGGCAGATGAACTCTCGTCAAAGTGTTCATCAAGTTGCTAGTAAGCCTGATTTTCCGCAACCCGTTTTTGCCTTTAATCATGGTAAGACGCCACTTTACTTAGCAACTGAAATTCAAATTTTCGAAATTAATCACCCTTGGGTAATAACTCCCGGTGCTCGTCTTGCTTATAGTCATTGGATCCTTCGTAATGTGATTGATTAATCTTGAGATTTGGCTCTAGGCTTTTTATAGTTGGCGCTAGCCTTCTAATACAAATAATACCCATTTCGATGGGTATTAAATCTACCCTTGACAAGTGTCAAGGGTGTAAGTGCGCCCTTAGCAGGGAGCAACCAATTCATAAACCCAGTATAGCATTCTTATCTTGTAAACAGTATACTTCATTTGTAGAACAACTAGTAATTAAAAAGGGAGTTATAAAAATGTCAGAATCCAATGAAGATACTAAGAAAATGGAAGCTCGAATTGCTAAACTAGACGAACAGCAAAAACAACTCAAAGCAAAAAAAGGGTCTTACGTAACCGGCTTAGTCAGCAAGCACGCAAAGCTCGGACTAAGCGATTAATAGAAAAAGGGGCCTTGCTAGAAAAATTGATCGGTCCTGATGCTCCCAATCAATCACTAGACCAAACCCAAGCTATCTTACAAGAATTAGGTAAGGATAATCATAAGTACCAAGCATTAAAAACGTTTACACAAAGTGTTAAGTATAAAGACAGCACATCAGTATTCAGTCGTTTCCTTGAAACTTACGGTGAACAATAATCGTCAGACAGCAAATAAGATGCTTATAATCGTTTCTAAGACGTTTTAACCCTATTTGCTTGGAATAATACTTGTCTATAAATTAAAGCGCTTATCCACAAGAATAGCATCTAAATAAGCGCATAAAAAATCCCCTTTATATATAAAGGGGATTTTTTACTTAAATTATTTTAGCATGTCTTGCCAGTCAACTCCATAATAGCCGGAACCGGCACCCACTTCGAGTGGCATTCGCATGACTGGACTTCCACCTTTAAAAGTAATGCTTTCGGATTTGATTGTGTCCGCTTTAGCTGAAGCAGCTAAAGCATTTTCAGTAAAACCAAATGCCAGTAACCCGGTAAATAAAATAAATGAAAGTTTTTTCATAACATTCGTCTCCCTAAAAGGTTTTTAAAAGCAATAAAAAACAAACTTGGTATTGAAATGGCGATAAGGAGTCCGCTAACAAAAAAACTAATTATTAAATTTAGCCAGTCATTTTGATAATCACTGCGGGCTTGTAAATCTATCCGGTTACTAACTGGATTAGTCGAATCATGGTACAAATCAGACATTTTTTTTGTGGCCTTATCTTCCATATGAATTGACAGTGATTGCAGAGACTTCATATGGAAATTGATTTTTTTAATACTAGGCACCGTCTCTAACAATAATGGGTATGCGATCAGAAAGGAAATAGTCCAATAGACGTTAACAATACTCCATTTTAGAGGCATACTGCCATCTGGATTAGCCGTCATAAAGTAAAATACTATTATGAAAAATACTAGTCCATGCAAGTAGTCAGAACAGATTCTTTTTAGTAATTTCATTGAGTATTCTCCTAAACTGGTTAGTCGATCGTCTTGTATTATAATCTTTTTTTAATCATAATCAAATAATACTCATTTTTGATAAAAATATTTCAATTTTACTGATGATCAATAGCTATCAGGCAACTGTCAATCGGTAAAGGAGTGGGAACATAAGGAATTAACAGCTTTTGGCTAGTTTTTAAACCTTTTAGCGTATAAAGCTGATTAGGTTTCTTATAAGCACACAAAAAGGCCTATCAATTAATGACGGCCTCTTTGCATACTTACAGAAAATCAATTCAAAATGAAAGATTTATGGAGTGTTCATGTTAAGAACAAGTTGTATTATATCATGGTTAAAACATGTTTCAACCACTTAAAAATGAGCACTTGCTTGAGTGCTCACCAAGAAGTTCTCACTTCGAAACGAAACATCATGAATCCTTAATAAGTAGGACAACTTCATTCTAGCTCATTCTCATTAAATTGCAATAAAAAAAGCGACTACCTAAACAGATAGCCGCTCCCCAAGTAATATAGATAGCACACATTATTATAATAACATTAAAATTGACATAATAAAAAGGTCTATCCAGTTAAGAACAGGCCTTCTTACTATACTTTATAAAATCAATCTGCGCCAACTCAGATCAATTACACCCGGTTCAAAATGAAAGTAGTGCGCCATGTCAACAGCACACAAGTAGTATATCATTATCAAAACATGTTGCAACCACTAAAAAAGTGAACACCCGGGTAAGTGTTCACTAAGAAGTTGTCACTTTAAAATGGAATTTCATGAGTCCTGAATAAGTCGGACAAGTTTATTTTAACTAAATCTAACTAAATTGCAACTTAAAAAAGCGACTATCTAAGCAGATAGCCGCTCCCCCAAGTAGTGTAGATAGCACACACATTATTATAATAGCATTAAAATTAACGTAATAAAAATAGCCTATCAAATTAATGACGGGCTATCATTGATTGGCACAGAACGCACCGAGGTAAGTATAACATAAACTAGTCTACATAATCCCCATTAATCAAAGTAACCCCACTAACACAGTGTTAGCGGGGTTACTTATTTTTAACTTTGTGAATTCAAATTAGTCTAGGTAAAACGATCAGATGAAAGCCTAATTTAACAGCATTCTTATTTAGGAAAGTTAGTGAATTCTAGCCAATGGTGGAACCTGATCACGGCTAACTTTTTTATAATTAATCACACCAAATTTAGGATTATATGTAATTCTAATGATCTGTCCCTTATGAAATGGCCCTAAATCATCAGCAACCGTTTGAACCTCTAACCGTTGCCGATTCCCATACTTATCTTTAGCAATACCACGATAAACATAGCCGTTCTGCGTAATCCCAACCGGAACTGTTACAGGAAATGATCCACTACTACCATTAACTCGCATGTAATAATAATCACCACCATACCGATAAATATGCCACCCAATACTTAAAATTGTAACCCCAACTAGTAAAACAACCAAGACAACTTCTATCCAATGATTTTTAATCGAAAACTTACTCAAAAATAGCTCCCCCTAATCCCCATACAACCTATAAAATATTTAAAACTAACTTGACTTTGCTTTCGCCCTTTGCTGTTCAGAGCGCTTGATCCTGAGCGGGATATAGTTTCCCCCTTGTTTTGCGAAGAAGAAAACTTTTTGTTGTTCGTCACGAATCACCGTCACGTAAAAACACTTGTATTGTTACTATTGCGCTTGTAGATTAGCCTAACTAATTTAGCCTATAAAAAAAGCACCCTTTATAGGTGCCAGCAATCATTTATTTTTAGTTGTTTGGATCACTGGCCTTGCGTAATCGCCCTGTACTTTCGTACTGCTTTACCGCCCGCCCCGTGCGTGGGGCCACCGTTCGGAACCAACCTAAATACAAGTATAGGTTAATTCCTAGTGGGAGTTTATAGCGGCGGCTCTCACTTGGCCTGTCGACTTGTTTCATTAGCTCCGCTAACCGGCTGTCAGTCCTCGAAAGGTAAGATTAGTTGGCTTGGCTAGAATGTTACCACTCTAGTAACGAGGCTTGGCTCCCCCGTGTTCCAGAAAAATTCAACTCTACCTACTTGAAAAATCTTACAATAGTAGGTAAAATGAACACATAAACTTGATGAAGTTACTGTGTTCCCCCGGTTTAGGCTCCGAGGGAATTTTTTTGTCTATTTAATTTAGTTACAAACAGTATTATACCCCTTTGCCGATAATATGACAAAGGGGTATTTTTAACGTCT
>JAEIII010043221.1:0-11608 GCA_018905755.1 Drosophila ohnishii | reverse complement strand
CATTAGAACAGAAGATACAGCCCTTTGAACTTCGAGTATTGAACTCGTGTTACAGTTTTGTTCGTCAGTGTATATATGTATATGTTTAAAAAATAATAAATGTAGTGATAGTTTATGCACTTCAAAGTAATTATTTGTTTTCTTTATTATTCATTATCAAAGTCATCTGAATACATTTAAATGATTTAAATGCGCGCCAATCTTTATTCGAAATCTGAAAGCTCTGCGCTATGGCATAAAAGTAGTTGAGCCATGGATATAATCTGGAACGGAACAGCTGATTTGCATGACCTCTGTTCTGTTAATATTCCTCTGAGCACAAGTTAAATTGATGTCTCTCCCGTCAATTGATATTAAGAGGGAAAGTAAGAGACCCGCGTGTAAAAGCTCTCTGGGAATGTCAACCAAGCACAGTCGGAATATGAGATTTTTTTAAGCTGCTCTTGGATTAGTCGACGAATAGCTCTGTTCCGTGATAGATACAAAGAGCTTAATTAAGAATAACAGGCAGTAAAACTACAAATGGATCGAATTCTTTACATTGTGACGCTCTTTCCAGCTATCTTAGTTCTGGGAATAACTGACTTGGATCCCACCTGCGAGGGAATCATCTGTGACGGAACTGAACTAGACTCAAACTATACAGAAGACAAGCCTGCTGCCGCCCATCAGTGGGAGCTCCATCTGGACGACTGCAGCAATCTGACAGTGCTGAAGCACTCCCCCAATCTGCACACTCTGGACTTGGCGAACTGCTCCAGTGGCGAACTGAGCGCGGTCGACCTCAGTGCGTTGCCCAATCTCGGCTACCTCCATTTGCGAGGTGGCCATCTGCCAGAGCTGAGTGACGGGTTGTTTGCCAAGCTGCCTGACCTGAAGGTTCTCGAGCTGGGAGGCAACGCCATAAGCCGAATTCCTGCCACCACCTTCAGGGGACTATTTAAGCTGTGGCTGCTGGGACTGCAGGACAATAACATTAGCGCCCTGCCCGATGGAATATTCCTCCAGCTTCGAAAGCTCCTGCATCTCGACCTTGGGAACAACAAGATCGAGACCCTTCAGGAAGGAATCTTTGCCGGAAGCCCTAGGCTGCAGATACTACTGCTCCATGGAAACCCGCTGACCAAGGTATACCCTTCGACTCTACGGTCACCGAGGCGGCTTATTCTATTGGACCTAAGCAACTGCGGCCTGTTGGAGGAGCTGCATCTCAACGACGCCTATATCCTTATGCTGGAGAACAATGCCATGCAGAGTCTTTCCATCGAGGGCAGTGTGGCCAAGCTTCAAGCGGCTAATAACGAACTTACCCATCTCCACTTGAGCGATAAGAAGTCCATCGTCAAGCTGGAGCTGCATGAAAACAAACTGGAAGCCGATGACATCCCCAGCATGGTCAGGGGGATGTGGAGGCTTGACTACTTAGATCTGTCCAAGAACTTCATTGACAGCTTGCCCGTGCCCAGTGGCGACAATACAAGTGAGTTCTTCCTCCTGCCCAATCTGAGGTTCCTGAACCTGTCAAGCAATCTTCTGGAACACCTGCACAGTGACTCGCCGCTGCTGTCCCCTAGCCTCACCTACTTGGACCTCTCGTACAACCTAATATATAGTCTAGAGCCCCATATTTTCAGCTTGATCAAGGAGCTAAAGGGCCTCCACATCGAGGGCAATCTCATTCGGCAATTTCAATACGATCACTTCTACCAGCAGCAACCGCGCCTCAAGGAGTTGTCGCTCTTCGATAACGTTTTCACCACGGAAAGCTACCAGGCCATCACCAAATACTTCACGGAGGCTGGGGTCCGAGTTATAGAGAAGATTCAAAGATCAACTCCTGGTCACAACATCTCCGAGGACTTTAAAGATAAATCGGAGCCATCACCAGCAAAAATGGGAACCCGTTATCCTAACCATCAGCAATGTGCAACTATTCAAAAATGGAGTTCAGGAGATGTAGTGATCTGGGTGTGTATGTTGGCGTCCCTCGTCCTTAATGTGGTCCTTGTCCTGCTTTTTCGACAAGCCCGCGGATGGGAAAAATGCCCTATTTCGCTCTATTGGTTTTTTGGGAAAAGGCGAAGGTCCAACATGGAAGCGAGACTTGTCAGTATTGAAGACTCAGAGATATGAATCGATCATTTGCATCCATGTTTATAATAAAATAAGCAACAAGCTCAGAAACAGTTTGTACAAAATCTAGGCTAAAATAAAATACATTAAATTTTGGGAATACAATTTCTGAACGCTTGTTTTGAACTTGAACTAATTTGTAGGTTGCTAACGTTCACAGTGCTTGTTATTTACATTTTTCTGAATTATAAGTATATCATCTGAGAAAGAGGTAAGGAGTGGATTGTGTCTGTGGGTCTAATCTCACTTAGAGCAGCGGTTTGCCCTGGTTCTGTTCGGTTTGTTTACTATTTCGTCACAATTTCAACTAATCAATTTTGAGACAAACTTAGTTTTATTCATTCATTCGCAGAGATTACATATCAGTATAGTGTTACAATTCAAACAGAGAACATGATTTGGTGTTTCCTTCTGATCTTTACTACTGCCTCTATCGTTGGGAGCACTGATCTCGATGAACTCTGTTCAGAAAACACATGCAGGCTTTCGGACTTGGATACTCGCTTGCAATTCTCAGGCAAACCAGCTCCAAAAATCGACACCATGAGCTTGGGATTCTGTCGGAACTTCAAGGTGCTCGAACTGACGCCCAATCTAGAGTACTTGAATTTGATTAACTGCAGCAGGGACTTCAACTTGGATGCTCTGAACACAATGTCTCAACTCAAGCTGCTGAGGATTCGGGACAGCTGTCTTTTGGAGCTTCATCATGACCAGTTCGTCAAGATGCCCGCCTTGGACGCTCTCTGTTTAAACGGAAACGCCATCGACGAAATGGTCAATGGAACCTTCGCGCAACTCCAAGAACTTGTGACTCTAGAATTGTCGGACAATTCAATTAGGTTACTTTCGAAGGGTGTTTTCTATCCTCTCGTAAAACTGGAACGTCTCGACCTAAGTAATAATAAGATTTCAATTATTACAGGGGACACCTTTTCGCGGAATATACAAATGAATTTGCTACGACTCAATGGCAATCCATTGACTAACGTGATCTTTCCCAGCGATTTACCCAAGTTTAGACTTGATTTCCTAGATCTAAGTGACTGTGCCCAGCTGAAGGATCTGCAGTTGTCCGTTGAGGTGAATATGCTAGTACTGGATAACTGTGGAGTGGAGAGACTGCGCAGCAATAAAAGCATCCAAAGGTTAAAAGCCGCCGAGAGCCAACTAACCCACGTAGACCTGCATGGAGCTCAATTGGATGGCATATTTCTCAGCGAAATCCTTTGCGACATACATACCCTTGAATGGTTGGATTTATCTAACACCTCAATAGAAACATCTCACGTATCCGGCAGCAATTTCAACCACAGGAGGTGCACGCTGCCCAATATCAGGTTCCTGAACCTCTCCAGAAATCAAATCGACAGTCTGCCACCGGAATCGCCGCTCTTTGGGCCCAGCCTAATATTCTTGGATCTCTCCCACAATAAGCTGGAAAGCATATCAATGGAAACCCTAAAGTCCCATAATCTGCAAAGCCTGCGACTTGAGGGAAACAACCTGACCAGCTTTTACTATCGCTACTTTTATGACTGGCACAGAAACCTCAAGGAGCTGGCTTTCTATGAAAACAAGCTTAGTTCTAGTTTTAACAATGAAATTATTGAATACTTTAGGGACAAGAATGTCCATGTAATTCAGGAGGACAATCAGGATCGGGATACTCGAAAACCTCTGCACTAAGACGCACAGACTTTTGTAAGTGTCTTTTAATATCTAAAGAATAATTAATACTATTTTAAATATTTAAATTAGTTGCGTTGTTATTTCTTGAAACTAAAATAAAACTTTAATATACTGTAATTTTCTTGTGATCATCATTAAATATTTATATTGTTATATATGCCATATATATAATTTTTATTTTCACAAAAATCCATACTTTAAGCTTTTGAATACGCGCCCATCTATCGAATATAGCTTCCCTCCAGAAAGCTTAATGTTTTATAACTCTTCTCCGACATATCGATGTGTATAATCTTGCCGAGAACAGCTGATTGGAACCGCCTTTGTCCAATTAGTTCTCTATCTGGCAGTAACTCTGATCGGATTTAACATAACCCGCGTTAACTTTAACTAAGAATAGGGTGTCTGCAGAATTTCGAATAAGACAGTTTCGTTTGATGTGAGGTTCATGTGAATATTTTGAGTATATTCTCGGAGAACTGCTAAAAAAGTGAATGAATCACCCAAGTATCCAGAAATATGTTCATTCTTCGACTGCTGCTCAGTCTTCTGCTGGGCGCAGTCTCCGCCTTGGATGCTAATTATCTCCAGGATGTCTGCCCGGAGTCTTACTGCAGTCTTCCAGAAATGAAAACGGAATACGCCGCGAGCCTAGCTCCCAACATTACGGAACTGCATCTGGGATACTGCCGGGAGCTGGAGGTGCTTCGGTGTACACCAAATCTTCGCATTCTGTCATTGAGCAACTGTCTTGGTGATCCCTTCGCCAAGGAGGACATCCAGCTAACGTACAAGCTCAAAATGTTGCACTTGCGGCGCAGTAATATCTCCGAACTACACATCAACCAGTTCTCTGTCATGTACCGACTGGAGATCCTAGAATTGGGGGGGAACTCCATCGAAAGGGTGGCCAATGGATCCTTCCTGGAACTGACACGTCTGGAGATGCTGGGGCTACAGGGAAACTTGATCAAGACTTTGCCGGAGGATGTCTTTCATCCCCTCCAGAATCTCAGAAGCCTGGACCTGAGCGACAATAAAATCTCGAATATAACGAGAGACGTTTTGGCCCGGAATCTAAACTTGGAAACGTTACTTCTCAGAGGAAACCCCCTAACCCAGTTAGTCTTTCCGACTCCAGAAGCTCAAAGTATTTTTCAGCTTCTCGATCTTAGTCGCTGCCGACAGCTGAAGAAGCTGGTGGTGCACTCCAACGTGGACACCCTAATCCTGGAGGAGAGTGGAGTGGAAAGCTTGCAGGTTACAGCCAACAAAAGTCTTCTAAGGCTGCAAGCGGCCAACAGCAAGCTAAGCCATCTGACCCTGGGTGATCCCATTTCGCTGATAGAACTGGACCTGCGGGGAACTCTCTTGGTGTGGAGAAATGTCAGCACAGTTCTCTGCAACATGAGGAACCTTCAGAGGCTAGATCTGTCGCAAAATTTGATCGAATCTCTTCCGCTGTCTTATAACAATGTTTCGCTGGAGGTGTGCCTGCTGCCCAGCCTCAGGTTCCTCAATCTGTCCAGCAATCGATTGGTTAGTCTGCATCTGGAGTCCTCGTTTTTTGGACCTCGGCTTGCAGTCCTGGACCTGTCTTTTAATAGACTGGAAAGCTTTTCACTGGAAGCCCTTGATGGGGTCCACGATCTTCGAATCCTGTTTTTGGAGGGTAATAAGCTGACCACATTTAACTATCGCTCCTTATACGAAAATCACAACAACCTCAAGACGGTAGCTCTCTTAGGAAATCAATTTAGTTCCGAGTTTTATAATGAGATGATCGAATTCTTCCGTTTCAAGGATGTAAACTTAGTTGAGAAGGACTTTCCAAAGAAATCCAAAGCCAAACAGCACGAGTGGAGCGTGTACGATATCCTCATGGTAATTTTCCTTCTTGGAGTCCTGGCATATGCGAGGATGTACCTGTATAAGAGAGGAGGAGCCAACTGCTGTTTCGGATGCAAGTGGGGGCAGAGGACAGAGGACAACTCCGAGAGTAGGGTCAGGTTCCTAATCCGACCAGAGTCGGAAACATAAAATTTTAAATTTAACTTTTATTTACATATGTACTTCCTCGCAATCTTTTTTATAAAGTTTTTACCATAAATAAAAAGAAATAATGTTTTAAGAAGCATTTCAATTTTAGAAAAGCCTCGGGGTCTGTTTGAAACTCTTCGAGATTGTTGAGGGCTCAACCAAGTTCAGCTTGTTGTTCGCCTCATGTTGACGAACCGATCTCGTGCTATCTCTGGCAACAAGAGGAGAAAGCTCTACTTTGTTGTGATCCGCAAAGCTTCCCGGGGGCTTTACATCATCCCTTATCAGTGACAGCCTCTCCCAGCGGATCCATACACCCGCCGAGATCAGCCATGTACGAAGATAAGCCCTAAATGCTCAGTTGCGACTCTAGTGCATTTTCAGAGTTCGGACAAAGTGGAGGCAGAGTGAATCATTATTTATTCAAAAATTAATAATAATATGCACTGGCATGTGTATCTTTTGCTGGGATTTTGCGGCTTCCAGCTGGGAAGTGCCGCCTCTGTTTACGACGCCACAGGACGGTTGAATCTCAGTGCTACTTGTCCGGATGTCTTTTGCCATGTGAATGATCAGCTGGTCGCCTACTCAAGCACTCCGGCTCTTCAGGTACTGGAGCTGCACTTGACGAACTGCAACCGCCAGACGGTGGCATGGCTGGTGCTCAACTTGACGCCCAGTCTCCGTACACTGGTAATCAGGGACTGCGCCAGCTATCATATCAGCAAAGAGAGCCTGAGGCCAGTGGCAAATCTTACGTCGCTTCAAATGCAACGCTCGAGTCTGGGAGTGCTCCGGGATGAGCTGTTCACTACGGTGCCCCGCCTGTTAATTCTCGAATTGGGTTACAACACCATCCACACGGTGCACAGCGCAGCATTCACGGGCTTAGCCATGCTCCAATTTCTGGGACTTCAGGGCAATGGAATCCAGGAGATCCCGGCCAAGACCTTTGACCCTCTGACCGAGCTGCGGCATCTGGACTTGAGTGGCAACCAGCTGACGGATTTGCGAGAGGAGATCTTCGCAAAGAATACCCAACTACAAACCCTGCTGTTGAATGGCAACCACTTGGGGACCCTTCATCCAGGAACAGTGGGCTCTCTTCCGAATCTTCAGCTGCTTGATATAAGCAACGCTGGAGAGTTGAATTTTCAGATCCTGACCCTAAACAGCATCCAGACTCTGATGGTGGAGAACAGTCGATTAAGCGAATTGATCATAAGTGGAACATTGATCAGGCTGCACGCCGCGAATAATGAGCTGAATAACATTCAACTGGGCAATAAGAGCTTGGTCCTGGAAATGGATCTCCGAGGTAATCTGCTGGATGAGAATGATATCCCCGACTTGGTCCGGGGCATGTGGAACCTGGAGAGATTGGACCTGTCCAGGAACAGGATTGAGTCACTGCCTATGCATAGCAATGGGCCGAGCGAAGGTCCGCATTTCCAGGAGCTGTTCCTCTTGCCCAGCCTTAAGTACCTCAACTTGGCCAACAACCGAGTGGTGCGCTTGCCTCCGGACTCACCCATTCTCTCGTCGCATCTCAAGATCTTGGACCTGTCCCACAACCTTATGCTGACCTTGGAGGTAGAGAGATTGACGGGTCTGCCGAATCTGGAGAGTCTGTTTCTGGAGGGGAACCGCCTGAGTTCCTTCGACTATCAGGTCTTCCATCATCAGCACGAATGTCTTAAGTATCTGGGGCTGCATGACAACTCCTGGGGCCCTGGTCTGTACCGCAGGATGTACACTTACTTCAACGATCGAGGGGTTCACGTGCAGGGAAACACCCCTCAGACGAGCAGCAGTCTAGTGGACACGGATTGGCCCCCCACTGAAAGCCAAGCAGAGGCCCAGAAACTTGATCGAGTCGGAGTCTCGGGAATACATCCCTATTGGACGCTGAGGGATATTCTGGCCTTCGTCACCCTGCTGGTTGTTCTGGCCATTCTCCTGATGAATCTCTACAACATCCTGGAGGAGGAGGGCTGCCTCCGAAGATTCCGCCGCTGGAGAAGGTCGAATGTCCCGGGAGGAGTCCCCACCACAACTAGGAGCAGTGCCCGCCGCCTCAACGAGCAGGACTCCGAAGTATGAGCCTGGTCATCCATCACCTTGGCTAATTCGCTTATCCTTTCTCCGTTTTCTAAAACAGCCCAGCTCCAGCGACTAGATGGGAAGTCTGGCCAAGTGGAATCGCAAACCAAATAAACGTCACTTTGATGTCAATTTAGCGCTAGTGTTTTCTCTTTTCCAAGCGTGCTGTTCACTAACTTGTTTGTCGATATCAAATGCTACCCTGTAATATTAAATTAGATGAATAAAAGTTGTAAATACAAATAATTGTATTTATAGCAGAATATATTTTATACCTCGGCTGTGTATATAATAGTTTAAATGTATGAAATTAGAAAAAATATTTCTTACATTTTTTTTACTGATTAATTAGAAATTATTTTGGCTTATCTTATTACGTTTTCAATAGAGATGCCAATGTAATAATCATTCCATCAGGCTTATCAAAATTTAATATATTTAATTCAGACCTTTACTTACATTTCACACGGTTATAATAAACGTTAAAAGCCTTTGAAAGATCTGTTAATTAAGTATGTACCTTATCAGTTAAGTATACAAAATTAATTGGTAATTATTGGTAACCATTTAATATTTTAATAGAATATATAAGATATTCCAGGGTATAACCCGCGTCGCACATGCCTCCGAACACTTACTTTGCATATGAAATCTCGCAAAGAAAATACATAAACTACATCTTTCAGTTGCATGGACCAGGTCAGGGAAAATCAGTACAAAAAAATTGCAGAGAAGACCACACAAAGAAAATTGGAGATCGTTATTTAAAAAAGTTAAAAACAGATATTTTTAAATGTTTTACTAATAGCAATGGTAAACCTAAGAGCTCATTCAAGCCTTGTATTAAATTGGTTAAAAATATTATTTTTAATAAATTCAAAAAATATTTTATTACTTATTATTGGTAAAACCAATTGTTTTAACACTCTTTCCGCTCTGTGTAGAAAAGAGCAACCCGCTCCTCCAACCAAACAAGATGCATTTACAAGATTCGAACAAAATACGAATTTAATTCAAAATAATTGCACGGCATGCACAGGAGGACATGTGGCCTCCACTTGGCTGCCGTTGGGCTTAAGCCTAGTTAAGACTCCACCTGGTAAAAGGAGAGCGGGGGCCCAAAGTGGCGGTGGAGCTGGTTGGACATGGACTTTTCCGCCTTCGTTGGCTGGCACTTCTTGCATGTTTACTTCGCGGCCGTGGATTTGTGGCGTTTGCATTTGCGTAGACCTCGAACAAGCCCACATGTCTACATATAACTGCTCGTACCTATCGTATGTATATAAGTAATATAGGACCGAGTGGCCCCCGCTCCTCGGAGTAGCTCTATCAACATGTTTTGGGTGGATATATCGCCCGTGTTTATGTTTGGGGGTCTCTCTCGGCCTGCCTGGCCTCTCCGCGCTGCATTTTGATAGGGCATCGCAATTTCTGAGAAATTGTATTTTGATTTATTTATAATGTTGCAGCGACATGCACATGCATCACACAATGGCAGTTGCTGGCTGGTTGTTGTCGCCGTTGCTATTGCTATTGCAACATCGATGGCTCAGCCTGTTGTTGTTGTGTTCAAATCGTTTTGATTAAATTAGAAATATGCAAATGATGGGCAGCCGGCTCATTAATTATGCGTCAGCAGATGATTTTTGGCCAAGGCGATAACGCACTCGATGCGGGAGGGGGAGGAAGGATGCTTTAACAGGACGGAGGAGGAGAGCAGAGGGCCATAACAGCATCAGCTTGGCAATTAAATAACTTCACACCGCGCGCTGTGTGGGCGTGGCAATCGACGCCCGCAACCGCCCAAAAATTTCGCATTTGAAATGTAAAGCGCACGCGGCTTTTCTGTGAAAAATATTTCAACGATTTGTAAAAATAAGAAATAAATAAAAATCGAAGGGCAATCGAAATGCATTTTTATCCCTCAATTCTCTGTCTTTTGAATGGGGTGTGAGTGAGGGTATATTGGGATTTTGACTGAGCAAGGGGTTAAAAATAACAATAAATTTTATGTTTTGTCAAATTAATAAACCAATAAATAGTCCCTGTGGGCTTTTTTACAACTGATTACATGGGGTGGCTTTAGAAAAAAATTATCAATCTCAAATGTGATTTGTTATCAAATGCTAACCTGTAAAGTAAAACTATTAAATTAAAATGCTTTTTTTTATATAGATTTAAATATCTAATCAATTTAATATTAAACAGTATTTAATCTTCAATAAAAAAATCGAATTACACCTTTCCTCTCGATATATGTATATCCCTAGGTTTTAAGTTAGCTTTAAGTACAAGCCTTTGCCTTCTTACAGTAAAAACTGTTCGTTACCAATTGTCGGTTGTCGGTAATTTTCTGATTGCAATTGGCAGACAGCATAAAGCAGGGATCCCTGAGAAGGCAATACCCATCGAACCGACTGCGAGCTCGAATATGGAATGGACATGGGCCCAAACCCAGGCCCAAAACAAAACGTAAACCAATTCTGGCCCGAAACTCTGACCGCAACAATTTAGCAATCGTTCACGCGTCCCAGGGGCCGCAGATTTGCACTGGCATTGCGTGTGGATCTCCGCCCCCTTCTCGACCGGCCGCCCATGTCCCCTAACCCCGCATAACCCCCAAGCCCCGTTCGGTTCCCACCCCCAATCGATGTGCATTCAGAATCTCCCTTCTCCCCCTCCTCATTTTTTCGGGGTGGGCGTTGCCGCGGAGGCTGTGCAAAGTGTAAATTTATGATCATGCGATTTTTATCGAATGCGAATGTGAAAAAGAGTACAGCGTTTTTTGCACTTTATAAACAACGGCACAGCAGTTGGGAAAAATGGAATAAAACTGGGGAAAAAAGGAGAAGGCCGACGGCCGAACGAACGCATTATTATTAATACTCGCACGCCGTCTGTCATGTTTTGTATTTAGTCAATTTTTATGTGTGGTTTTATTGAGCGTTTTTTAGCACTTTATGCTGGCAAAAAGAGCGGCAGAAACCACACCTCCTCCGCCTCCCCATCGATACCCTGCCCCTGCTCTGCGTTCTAGATTTCGGTTTAGAGCCAGGTTATGGGTTATGGATTGCGAATTGCCAGTTGCGAGCTCCGAGCGGCAGACTGGGTTGGTTCTGCCCTTCGATCCATAAATCAAGCGCCTTTCGGGGGTCGGCGTTTATCAAATTTTCGCACACTTGGCTCTCGGCTGCGCCTGGCTGGAAAATGAGATTTTCCGAGGAGACACGCCCAAAGACAAAAGTGCAAGGAAAATCTCCAGATGAGACGCTGGGCCCGCAGGCATTTCCCAACCTTTTCTTACTTTTCAGCTGCTCAGCCTGGCACGACAATGACACACCACCGACCTGACACTCAGTCTGTCATTCAGTCCGTCCGTCCGTCAGTCAGTCATTCAGTTAGTTATTCAGTCGGCAGCTCACACGTGGCTAACTGGGGGGAGTGGGCCAACATGGGGGAGGAGAGGTGGCGGCATTAATGCGATTATTTTGTGCACTTTTGGCAGAGTTAATAAAAATTACTTCCAAGCCAGTGAATGGCATACGTCGTGGAGCACTAAAGACACTTTAATGGCGTTAGACAATGACAAACCCAAACCAAGTACAAACTGAAACCAAAGCAATAATTTTTCATTTTTTCC
>JAEIII010043208.1:0-14556 GCA_018905755.1 Drosophila ohnishii | reverse complement strand
TTCGTAACCTTTTAAAACAAGTATTATTTGGCATACTTAAGCAGAATAATATATGTCCTAATATTAGCATTCAGTAGATTTCTCCACTAAAACGTGTTTCGTACCTACTAAACAAAATTATACAAATTAATATATTAACGTACATTTCTTTATCAAACGGGAAAATACAATTAGTTAAACATTAAACAAATTTATAATTCCAAAATACGCATGTAATTTTGGAATTATAAATTTGTTTAATTTTACATGTTCAAGTTCTCTTTGTAAAAAAAATATTCCCTTTTAGTCAAACAAAAGCCTTACAATCAATCTTTATTTAAAACAAAAATTAAAAAACCTCTCGATAAGTAAAAATGTTAAATTTCATAAGAATGACCATAAATTCGTTAATTAAATTCCATTTAAAGAAGCTTAAATTTCCATTTAAGGCAGCTTTAATTTATTAAATGTTCACAATTGATTTGCATTTTAAGCTTTTAAGATTTATAACCACAAATCTCTCCCTTCAATCACTGTTGACTCTCTCCATAATCCACTAACAAACTCCTCCCTTTGTTTCCAGGCTACACCCACAGGTTGACTCCCTACATCAAGCACTGGGAGGCGGCGAACTTCGATCGCGGTGTGCTGCAGGCAGCCCAAGTCAGGCACCTCGAGCAGGCTCGCTTCCGGCAGAAGCGACATGTGGAGGAGGAGGCCAGCACAACGACGAGTGGCCTGGCGCACACCATTCGCTTAAATTTCTCCGCCCACGACAGGTGAGTGCACTTAAAGCGATGCAAAATCATTTAATCACCAATTGCTTGCGGCCTCCCGCAGAGATTTTCGCCTGGTGCTGCGTCAACAGCCTCATTCGGTGTTCGCCCACGACGTGGAGATTGAGAATACTCTGGGTCCCATTGACTACGATGTCTCGCGCATCTACACGGGCAGCCTGGAGGATGACGAGGCGGCCCATGTACAGGCCATCCTGACCAGCGACAACCTGCTGGATGGAACGATAGAGACGCAAGCGGAGCACTATTACATAGAGCCGGCGCAACGCTACTCCCAGCAGCTGGCCGAGAGCGGTGTCCACAGCATAGTCTATAAGTTAAGTGATGTAAATATGCAGAAGGAAGAGTTTACGGGAGGAGGACTCAACTCTGCGGCGCCCGTCAAGACGCACTGTGCCAGCGAGAAGCTGAGAAAGAAACGCTGGCTGCCAGAAGAGGTAAGATTTCAATGAATTCCAGTTTAACCATTTAGGAGCTCTACTAAATATCTTCAATCTTGCTACAGCTGGCCATGTCGGATGCTCCTGCGCCCACATATAATCGCAATCCGCCCCTGCCGCTGGATCTGGAGGTGCCCTATAACGACGACTTTCGTGTGCTGGCCTCCGAGGAGGACAAGAGCGACGAGTCACCCAGGAAGTACCCAACCACATCCACAACCAGAAGCACAGTGCGCAGCACGGAGAGCTTCCTGGCCACACTGACGAAACCTACGTCAAATCGCAACATACTTGTAAATAACTACAATCCCTCCAATGTCGGCGAGGGCAGTCGCAGCTACAGCAACAGTAATAGTAATAATAATAATAACAATAATAATAACAACAGCGGAAACAATGTCCGGAAGTTGTACACGAAGCACAAGAACATCATTGTGAGCACGTACAATCGACCCATTGAACCGGAATTTGGTACGCCCTACGAAGAACCCAGCAACAATGGCAGCCGGGGCGACCTGCCCAGCAATTTCTTCAATGCCAACTGGACGACGCTGTTTCTGGGTAACCAGAACAATGGCAATGACCGGCCTAGCCACAAGACACACGTGGAGATTATTACCAAGAATGGAGCCACGAAGAAGCCAAATATAATTGTAAACAACTACAATCCAGAGATTATATTCGCTCCCAATCCGCATAATCCAAGCTTCAACAGTATGCTGATGACGAATCTCCTCAGCGGCCGTGGCGAGGATATCCATAGTTCCCCGCGTCTACTCTACGATCGCAAGACCACCTGCATGCTGTACCTGCAGGCGGATCACACATTCTTCCAGAAAATGGGATCGGATGAGGCCTCCATTGAGGCCATAACGCGGCATGTGCAGCGGGCCAATACGATATACCGAAATACCGATTTCAACAACGATGGCAAGCCGGATAACATTACATTCATGATCAAGCGTATCAAGGTGCATAACATGAATGCGATGAAGGATCCCAGCTATAGATTTCCGGGAAACTATGGCGTGGAAAAGTTTCTGGAACTATTTTCAGGTAAGATCTGGTATTAATCACAGTCAGTTTCAGTTGTGGAATCTTTGATTGAATGATTTATTGGCTTTGTTTTCATTAAGTATTATTATCGCCATCAATGTCGGAGGTGTCAAATCCATTAATTTATTGCCAACACTTCAAGGTTAATGACTTTGTTTATTTAAGAAGCGTGCAAAAATAATGACACCTCAAATTAGAAGATGGCCATCGACCCGTAAATATATTATTTATTTCGGTTTCTAGCCAATGACACGATTATTTTTATTTTATTTATTTATTTATTATTCTTATTTTTTTATTTAACAACTTTAATAAAATTTATAAATAAATTTAAATCTTATTTAATAAATAATTTTTTGTTTTGCAGAGGAAGACTACGATGCCTTTTGCTTGGCCTACATGTTCACCTATCGGGATTTCGAAATGGGAACCTTGGGTTTGGCCTGGACAGGGGATCTTAAAAACGCAGGTGGCGTGTGCGAAAAGAATGGTCACTATAGAGGTTCCCTGAAGTCCCTGAACACGGGCATTGTGACTCTTCTAAATTATGGAAAGCATGTACCGCCCGCAGTGTCCCATGTGACTTTGGCCCACGAAATTGGCCACAACTTTGGCTCACCGGTAAGTTAAATCCTAAATATTTTTCAAATACACAATAATTCGTAATTTATTTCCATGAATAGCATGATCCGGAGCAGTGTACGCCTGGTGGAGAGGACGGCAACTTTATCATGTTTGCCCGCGCCACATCGGGCGACAAGAAGAACAACAACAAGTTCAGTACTTGCTCTTTGAAATCGATAGAGCCTGTGCTGAATGCCAAGGCACGTTCCATGAAAGGTTGCTTTACGGAGCCGCAGTCCTCGATTTGCGGCAACGGCGTGGTGGAGCCGGGCGAGCAGTGCGACTGCGGCTGGGAGGAGGATTGCAAGGACTCGTGCTGCTTCCCCATGTCGCGTCAGCCGCGCATCGACGAGACTCCCTGTACCCTGACCCCGCACGCCCGCTGCAGTCCCTCGCAAGGACCCTGCTGCACCACCGACTGCAAGCTGAAGTTTGGCGATAAGTGTCGCGATGACAACGGCTGTCGGGATCCCTCGTTCTGCGACGGACGTGTGCCACAGTGTCCGCCATCGGTGAACAAGCCCAACAAGACCATCTGCAACAAGGAGTTTGTGTGCTACATGGGCGACTGCACTGGGAGTATTTGCCTGGCCTATGGCCTTGAATCGTGTCAGTGCATTCCGGGGCCCCAGGACGATAGGATCAAGTCGTGTGAGCTGTGCTGTAAGCTACCCGGCGAGGATAATCCCTGTCGCAGTTCCTTCGAATGGAACGAAGCGCCCTTCGATGTGCCCGATATGTACTCAAAGCCGGGAACGCCCTGTAATGACTATAATGGGTGAGAATATCCAAAGAGCTTTAATTGTATTATTATTATAATAATATTATTTTTCAGATACTGCGACGTCTTTCAGAAGTGCCGAGAGGTGGATCCCTCTGGTCCTTTGGCCACTTTGCGTAAGCTTTTGCTTTCGGAGGAGAGCATTGCCACATTCAAAAAGTGGATGCAGCACAACTGGTACACTGTGGCTTTGGCTGCCATTGGCGTTATCCTGCTCCTGGTAAGTAAAGCAACTCTATAACATTGTATGTAATTTAACATATTGTTTGGTTTTGAAAAAAAGTTAATGAAACTGATAACGCAAATGCTAAGGGATCAGGTCGAGGCCAAAGCGCAAGCTGAGGCTGAGACCTTGGGTGAGCGCACTCTGATTTCCAGTGCCCAGTAAAATCCTGTAAAGTTAATGAAGAAATCACTCATTTAGCAGTTGAATTTGAGGCTAATTTAGGTGGAAATTTTAGGCTAGCAGTCACTTGAACATTCATCAAAGTTTTAATTAAAGATCCTTATTTTATTTAGTATTTATTGATGGTTTTAAATGATAAATACTGTTTTTATCACACTTTAACATTTAAACTAATCTAAACTGTTTTTTCCACAGGCGCTGAGCACAAAACTGCTGGCGAAACGCTCGAATCTGAAGCTTAAATCCGTCACCATTATACACAGTGCCACTACGGAGACAGTCCGACTGCCGGAGAACAACAACGGAGTGATAGTGCACACCGCTGTGCGGACAAAGGTTCCATTTAAGAAGAAAGTGCGTGGCGAGCGAAGCAAGAAACCAGGACTGCCGACAACGGGGGCGGTGGCAGGAGCAGCTGGGGTAACTGCAGCCGCTGGTGTGACATCGCGAGGAGCTGCCAAAAACATTGCCAATGCAGAGCCAAAGAAGACGACTCGAACCCAGGCTATGAACAAGAAGAAATCCCTCGAGGAGGATCCCAAGAAATTGAACAAAAAGCTGGGCAAACACATGAAGGAGATCATTGACTACTCGCACCGCAACAACAATGGTGCGGATGATGCCTCCAATCTGTCGACCACCAACAACCACACCAATACCTTCGGCAAGGTGCAGAAATGGCTGCTGGAATCGCCCATTGTGGCGCAACCACTGTCCCATATCGAGCACAGTTCTAGGGTTCGTAAGGTGATGAGCAAATCGCAATCCACGCCCGAAAGGCTGGTGCAGAAGACACCCCAGAAGACAAAGTCCATGGGTAATCTGTCCAACGAGAAGGTCAAGCTGCAAGTGGTGTACAAGCCGCCCTTCAAGTTCTCCCTGCGGCTGTCCAAGAAGCCCAAAGTAAAGACCCATGTAGTGGGCGCTGGATCTCGACCAAAGCGGGGACAAAAGACAAGTGGTGGCAGAGCAGCTGGACCATCATCCTCGGGCTCAAAGGAAGCCACAACGCGCGCCAAAAGGAGTGCATTGCTTCTTTGCAACGAGGCTGAGGACGACAACCAGATCCTTACCCTCAACGAGCCCAATTACGAGACCTTAAAACCGCCAACGCCACCCCGTTCAATGGAGCACTGCTACGAGAACGTGGATATGCAGGTCGAGGCCTCCTCTTCGAAGCCCAGCAGCAGCAGCAAAGTGGCTCCTAGCTCGCAGAATAGAGCGAGCGTCCTTGACGCAGTTCCACAGCCGGCGCCAGTGCCTGTCCAAAGGAGCTCCTATCGCAGATCCAACTCGCTGTCCAACCACAATCCTTTTGCGGCAGCTCCTCGCCGGAGCAGCAGCAAAGCCAGCGGATCGGTTAATCTGACGCGTAACTTCGGCAGCACCCAGAATCTGATAAATCTCAGTCAGAATCTGGCCAAAACCAAAAAGCGCAGCAGCCTGAACCTCAAGGCCAGCAGTGGGGGAAGCAGCGGAGCATCGAGGGGTCCTAAAGATCCGCCAACAATGGCAGTTGCCTCGCCCCAGAGGCGTTCCTCCTCCAATGCGAATCTACGCCGGGACAGCAGTGTCTCCTCTTCAAAAGCTGTGCCTATTCCCCCGACCAGAAACTCCCGAAACAGCTTCAGCAACATTCCCAGAGCAAGCCTAGGAGGAGGAGGAGGTAATGGTAACTCCACTGCCACTTCAGGGCCTCCGCCCAGTTTCTCTCGCCAATCTTCCAGCAGCACAGCAACCAGCAGCTCTTCTATTGCTCCACCCGGAGCTGCCTTGCAACAATCCGCCTCCACAAGCGCCATGCAGCGCCAGCCGCCCACGCAGCCCACGAGGAGAAGCCTCCACAACTTTCGGTCGCGTTCCACTGCAACTGGTCCGCCGCCGCCGCAAGTTGCTGGGAAGCCAGGTACAGCAGCTGGAGCAACTGCTGCCACATCAACGGAGAACAACGAGCTGCCCTCCGATCTAGAGGTGGTCGTCTCCGATGTGGAGAATCTGGTTAGCTAAGGGCAGCCGGTCCGGGTCCGGTTCCCATTCCGATTCCGTTTCCAGTTCCCCAAACCAACCAAGTGAAAGTGATAAGTCTTAATGTTAGTTATACAAATTGTCGCATAGGTTTACTTGCATACATATATATATATTTGTACAGACATTGCATTATATATATGTGTACTTTACACTGCCTTAAACTTGCCGTTTCTGCTGAATATGTGAATACCACGCCCACTCACCCGACACTCTAACACGCAGACACGAAACTGAACCGCATTCCACGCATATTGCCACGCCCATATAAATCCCCCGACCAAGGCTGCAGCACAGCAGCGCCCACGGAACCAATTCACCCAAGCGCCCAACCCGCCCACTGAACGCCACTAACGCCACCGCAATCCCAACCGCCTGCCGCACTCACCGCACTTTGTACCTTTCAAACTGTTTACTGTTGTACTGAGTATTGTGTAAATTTCCTTTTGGCTAAAAGTATCTTGTTACCAGCTGCAGATTTTGTGAGTTTTCGAGAGTTGTATTTAGTTTGAATCCAAATTTTAGTTACAATTCGTTTTAGAGTTCTTGAAAATTCGAATTTAGTGGAATATTCCTTATCTTTCCTAATCTCTGACACTAAAAGTTAATGTATAGGAGTTTAAAAGACATTACGAAACGAGATTGATAAACTAGTATATTTCATATTTTATTTTATTTGAAATTGGTAGTTGGTAACATGCATCTCTATATATTAAGTTACACAAATTCGATGTGTGTTTTTCAGAACAATGAACGAGCTTTACTTTACGACATCAATATAAACCGTTCTCATTTTTAATAACACGAAAAACACACAATCGAAATGAATAACCCTACTCACACTTGCATCCTAATTTCAATTAATTTTAGAACAGTATTACTGAAAATGTTACGTACCTACTACTATCATCGATCGATTTATACATTAGTTTGGCCTGCTCTTTACCTACAAGTTTCAAACAACGATCACTACGAATCATCTGAACTTCGACGACACACAGAACAATACAAGGTGCTATTTTTAGTAACGAACTAAAACGTAAAATATTAGCCGAGAACATTTCGAAAAATCCTTTGCATATTTTCTCAAGATCAAAACTAAGATAAGGAACGCATATAGGAAGAATGAGGTTGGAGTAGCCTATAGATAAGATGTGGAGCCGGGGAAGTTGCAAATAAGTGTACGGAATAGATTCAGAGATAACCAACGATAACTGTCAATAAATCAAAAGCGTCATGCATCGAAAGTAGGTTTTAGAGAATGCCACATAGAACTCCCAATCACCCCACCTGTTGACCACGCATCCCATAGGTCCCATAGAGCGAGCGGGGGCATCCCTGCTGGCCAATGCAATTCCGTAGCTGTAGTGTAAATATGATATCGACAGGACATAGTTTTATATGCAATACCGAGTTGTAGAGCAATGAGAACAAACAATAATGAGACACCCAAACCTACGATATTGATAACGCGCCTAGGATATATAGAGTCACATTCCGTATCGAATCACAGAGCAAGCGGCTTTCGAGTAACACACACACTAACTCACAACACCCCCAGCAGCAGCAATAACGATCCGTAGGCTAAGTTAACAAACAATTGATATTTGTAGCTATATGAATGTGTAGGAAATCAAAGGCGTATCATAATTATATATACATACGAGCATTTGGGTATATTTTTGTGGAATATACATATTGATAAGAGATCCATAACGTATATGTATAGTAAGCTCAGCTCAAGAAACCGACGACCGAACCCTAAAGATCGAAAACGAGACAGAAAAGACAGTTAACGCGTAGGCCAGTAAAGAAACAGAAACGGAATAGTTACGAGTACGCGACAATCGCTTTGAAATGCTTAAAAAAATAATGATAAACCCGAAGAAATGAAAGTTTAGTTTCTAGTTATTTAATTATGAAATTATACAAGGCAGAGAGTCAAAGGAACATTGCAAAGGCCTTATAATAACAAGATGAGTAACGCTAGTGTATGCATCTTCTTATTATAACTCTTTGGTTAGGGCAGACAGACAGGCAGGCAAGTGAGTTGAAACTTACCAAAAACAAAACAGAAAAATATAATAAAAATAAAAATGATAAAATAACAAAGGATATAATAAATGCCAATGTTTGTGTACTGTATATAATTAAATGCAAATGATTATTGTCTAAGCAGATGGATGGGAGTATTTTGAGCGTGACAAAAAGACTATTTAGCGCGAAATGAACAATTTTTGTGTAATGTGTACATAAAAGAAACCGATTGATTTTAATCTAAATATATATACATAATTATAAATGTAATTGTAAAACTGCAAACGATTTTTAAATCTGTATGTGTATTGTGTACCTCAATTGTAATTAATTTTTTTTACGTACTTTTCACAAGATGGATTAACGCTATTTTTATAATTTAGCTAAATGAATTATATGAACACGTTCCCTAGTTAATGGCCAGTTTTAAATGTCCCTCACCCAGCCGAGAACCCCACTTAAAATACAACATGTGTAATTTTGTCAATTAAGAAAGCGTAAATGTCTTTAAACGAAAACGAAATGAAACGAACAAAAACAAAAACCGAAGAGCAAAGAAGTGAATATTAGCATTTTACGATTTATATTATTAAACGATAATTCAAAACAATAATTAATTAACGTATGTATTATGATTAGCGAACAAAACGAGCACATGTGTGACACTTCAGTTGTACTTTCTGTTACGATTACTACAATATTTTATTTATTAATCTTATCGTTAGGCATTAACACGAATGTATCTAATTTTTAACCAGAACACACACACATGCGATACTTTATAATTTCCTCATTTTAAGCAAAATTCAATTAACAATAAAAACGAAACTAATACTTAAGGACGTTTTACTTTTGTTTTAAGTTACTTATAAAACTAATTGGCTTTCCGCTCAGCCTTTTCCAGCTTCAGGGCTCTCTTGGCCATGATCCAAAAGTACAGACTGGGACAGAGATGCCGCAGGTAATAGGCAATCTTGGCCTGGACATCGCTCACAATAATATCCGGTTCCTTGCGGAGAATACACTGAAGAATGCGCTCTGCCAGCTTATCGGGAGACATTCCCTTAGCCGTGGTTTCATCCATTTCTTTAAGGGGAATTTAAATAGTTATAAAAAAGGGTTCTAAGAGTGATTCTTTTATGTTAACTTACTCCCATAACTGCTGCCCGATCCCGTCAAGGCATTCAGCGATAGCTGAGTGCGTATGTAGCCAGGACTCACACAGGACACGTTGATATTCTGGCTGGCCACCTCGGCCCGCAGGGAATCGGCAAAGGCCTGCATGGCATGCTTCGAGGCCGAGTATGCGGCTCTCTGGGGAATGGCAAACTTTCCCTGAACAGAGCTAATGAAGCAGATGTGGCCACTGCCCCGTTTCACCATGGAAGGAAGGAGAGCTGGGGAATACAAACAATTAAATAAGACTCAGCATAAAAGCTATTGCTTACCCTTAGTCAAAGCCACACTGCCAAAATAGTTGACCACCATCACCTTGAGGTCCACATCCACAGCTGTGGAAGCCACATCCGCTCGCACACTGATACCGCCATTGTTTATGAGTATGTCCACCTGATTGTACACGGCCAGCACTCGGGTGACAAACTCTGGAATAGAATTCAGCTCAGCCAAGTCAAGAGCCAGCACAGTGGGTGGATAAGCAGGGTCCTGAAAGAGGAGTTGTTTTTAATTCAATGAAAAATTATTTTTTGATATGATTTACCACATCGAGTGCCAGCAGATCCTTCTTAACCCGCTCCAATTCCTGAGTACGGCGTGCCGCCAATATTACCTTACAGCCAGCACGGTAGAAGACATGAGCTAGAGATTCACCCAATCCTGAACTGGCGCCGGTGATGACCACCACCTGTAAATTGGTTTACATAATTAATTGGTTTCCATCACTGATTAAAGCTCAATCTTAAGCTACCTTTCCTGGCAATTGATTGCGGTATTTGTGTGCGCGGAATCGCTGCCAGATATTGAAGAGGGCCAGCGGCAGGACCACCGGCATCAGGATGGTGCCCAGCACCCAGTAGAGCACGTTCCAGTCGCTGCTGGGAGCACATTTTTCCAGCTCTTGAACTTTCATTTTCACAAAGCAGGAACTTTGAACTCTTTCCGCGAACGCAAAATGACTAGTGCAGGAAAAACAATTCGGAAGTGACATTCGCATGGAGGAAAGTACAGTGATCTTTGGAAAAGTGTTACTAAAGAACTAAGAAACTTTTTTATAACATTTATAATAGCATAGAGTTTAATAATTATTCTTAGAATGTGTTATTAGAAACAAACTAAATCACAAAAACTAATACTAAATTACTAAAATTACTGTTTCTCTATATTCTTCTCATCCAGTATATACTGTACTAGACAGATGTGTGACCGCTTCCCTAGGAATGGCAACCCCAATCAGCTGTTGATTGTTACGTTATTGCGCTCAGCGGCCAAGTTTAGTGTTTAATTAAAAATCCTCAAATAAAAAACTAAACAAATGCCGAAATGAACAACCTCCTGAGGCAAGGACAACGCCTGGCCTGTTGGCTACCGGCTGCTGCCCAGCAACAAATCCATACCACTGCCGTTCAACGAACCTTCTGGGAGCGCGAAAAGAAATCCGGCTACAAGACCAAGCTGCCGGAACCCTCAAAGAAGCAGCTCATTATAGACGGACTAAAGGATCTCAAGGAGGAGATCAAGCTATGGCGCAAGGAGGTCAAGGAGCAGTTTGAAAGTGACCCGATATTAGTGTTTCGGCCGGGTGAAACAGATGTGGTCTTTGACTTCAAGGCGCCCAATGTGCTGGACAACTGGACGGTGACCACGGATGCGGATCACGGCGAGGGCAAGAGCACTGCATCGCTGGAGCTAAGTGCAGCGGGAGCGGGTCTCTTTCACGGCGAAGTGAACTCGGATCACACCAAGGATGGCATTATCAAGAGGACGGGCTATGCGAATATTCGTACAAAGAGAGTGCGGGTGCGTTGACTTGGCATTAGAGTGTTTCCTTTTGTAAACTTGTATGTTTTGTAGAAATCTTTTAAGCGAGAGTCCACCTACGACTGGACGCAGTACAACATGCTGATAATGAAAGTGCGAGGCGATGGACGCAGCTACCTGATTAACCTGCACACCGAGGGCTACTTCGATCTGATGTGGAACGACATCTACCACTATGTGCTGTACACGCGAGGTGGTCCACACTGGCAGATAGCAAAGATACCGTTCTCCAAATTCTTTATGTCCTCCAAAGGACGTGTCCAGGATCGCCAGAGCGCTATTCCTTTGAATAGGGTGACACACTTTGGTTTCTCGGTGGCTGCCAAGAAGGGGATGGATGGCCCCTTTGGCTTGGAAATAGACTATGTGGGATTGCAGTACGATCCTAGTCATCGCGAGGAGTTTGCCTATGAGATGTACCAAACACCCAAGTACATTGTGGCTACGTAGCGTTACGTAGTGCCTTACGTTGCGGCGGCAGTGTTATTTAATTGTTAGAGAATGAGAGGAATACAGTCAAGATTGGTTTTACGCAGACATTTTTTTCTTTTTGATGCAATGTTACCGTGGGACTTTTTGGGAATTAGTAAAATGCTATATAAGGGGTAAAGAGTTCCTTATTTTCTTATAAAATCTAATTTAAGGACCGCCTTTAATTGTTTTCCTTATTAACACTTTTAATTAGCAATAAAAGTTATAAAACTATTCGTTACATTTTTCTTTTAATATCTTATATCTTAAAAATATATAATTTTGGCCAAGTTTTCCATAGCCAATGCTGACTGTAATTTACAGCTGGTTGTTTTAGTTCTCTCTTTCTGAGTTAGCTCTCTCTCCTCCCACTATCCATCTCCCTCGCCGAGCCTTTCTCTTGAAAATCAGCTGTTAAAATGTTTACATTCACTTCGGACAAGCCTTCAGGGTCATTTTTGCGTTGAAATTGCACTTTTTATACCTTTTCCAGAGGTATTTTCGCCTCTCCACGTCTGCCAATTAGCACTCGGCTTTCTGTGGAACTCGGCTTGTGCGCCATCAGCTCTCAGTCTGCTCCGCAACTTCGACCGATAAAAGACGCCGGAAAAACTTCCGTCGCGGGAGAAAGATACAGTGCTAGCTGCTAGGTGCTTCATTACCATTATCAGGCATTAGATAAAATCATGGTGAGTGTGTTTCCAAGTTATGAAAACCAAAATAAACACTGCCAACAAGACACAACCGGCGTAAATATATGAAAAGAATCAAGAAATCAACGTGACGTGACCATGTGGCAGTTCAGTCAACCGACCTTGGGGCTCACGTTTTCGCCCGTTTTAAATCCTGGCTAAAAACCACAACAAACTAAAATCAATACCTGGTCTACGTCTACTATAATTATTTACGCACCTTACCGGTTTGCTGGGTCCGCTTAATTTATGCTTAACAAAATAAAACAAAAATAAGATAATTTAAAAGAAACAAAACCAGTCGTTCGGCGGCGGTGGCCATCGAATCGAAAGTGTTCGGTTGCAAGAAACCAGTTCTAGTACCATTCCTGATACCGCGACAACTCCGGCTCCACCTTTTTGCCTGTTGATTGAGTTGCGCTTCAGTTTTACCTCCATTGCTGACGTGTTTAGTCCACTGCGAAAATGGTGCAATATACGGTATGATAGAGCGAGGCCTAAAACTAGTCCAAAACGGAATTGGCACTGCAAATCCATAAAATAATATATTCGATTTACAAAGATTACCTAATTGTTGGATTAATATAGATAAATTCGAATTAACTTGGTTTCTTTATAGGAGGAACATACCATAGAATTCTTATAATAAGAATAATATAAAATAATTACATTTGTATCTTATAGATACTCAAGAGAAAACTATTTATAAATACAAAAAGAAATCAAGATTTTTCCCCGTGCTTTAATTTGTAATCTTTTATAATATTTAATATTTCCCCCTTTAACTTGCTCTAATCTCACTAATCCCATTATCTCTTACAAGGAGGAAACGTATCTGTACGATCCCAGTCTGCTGATAAAGCTTGACTTTCATCGCAGCCCCGCCAAGTTCAAGCCCTTCATATCGGCTGCTAATCCCGGCGAGCCATGGATGAAGGTGCGCCCCTTGAAGGATACGGACTACGACCGTGGATTCCTGCAGCTGCTCTCCCAACTCACGCATGTGGGCAATGTGAATCGCACACAGTTTTTAAGTAATTTTATAATCCCGCTTACATTTAAGGAATTTATTTTAGTCATTATGTTTTTCCAGCCCGCTTCTCTCAGATGAAAGCCAGCGGGGATTACTTTGTCACCGTTATTGAGGATACGCGCAAGAACGAGATTATTGGAGCTGCATCCTTGGTGATCGAGCGCAAGTTCATACACAATTGTTCAGTGGTAAGTTAAGATATAAATATATTTCCCAAAAATGTATAACTAAGAGAGCAATAATTCCCTAGAGAGGACGTCTGGAGGATGTGGTGGTCAATGACACCTATCGCGGCAAGCAACTGGGCAAGCTGTAAGCTCTATATATTTGAAAACGTCAGAGAAAAAATCTTAATTCATAATATTAACCAGGATCGTGGTCACCGTTTCACTGCTGGCCGAGGAACTGGGGTGCTACAAGATGTCCCTCGACTGCAAGGACAAGCTGATCAAGTTCTACGAATCGCTGGGCTACGTTCTCATCCCGGGCAACTCCAACTCCATGACGATTCGCTACGATGAGGGACCAACGCTTAAGCGCAATGCCACCTCAGCTGGCACCAGCAACAGTGGAACAGTGGGCGACTCCTGCCAAACTGTGAGCCTCGATTTTGCCTCTTGACAATTAGCCGCCAACGCTGCTCCAAAGTCCAAGCTTTGAGAGGGTCCCAAGCCCAACTCAAAGCTACAAATGCGCGAAGCGCAATGCAGGACACCAGAAAATTGGATAAAAAATAATGAAAACTACTTGCATAGCCAAAATACCATTGCGCTGAGGGCAAAAATGGATTTTTTGGACAGCGCTGGCCGGCGGTGGTGTCCTTGCTGGGCAACTCCAACTCGCCTGCAAGGACATACAATTAGTTATTTAGTTAAAAGGCAACGGTAACACTTGTTGCTCTCTCTGTTTTTATAATCCTTACAGAACACTCAATTTTATAACTTTTTCTCCCCTTTCTGCTACTGATTGATTGTGCGGCCTCAAAACTCTCAACTCAAAGGTAGTTGTAATTTTACCTTTCAAAAGCACCTTCATCAAGTAGCCTTAAATTTGATAAATAAAAAATACTAAATAAATAACCATCAAAACGGACCAATAATATTTATCTGGGAAGAAATTTAAAAAAAATTGTTAAGCTCCTTTTTTCAACAGACAACTTTTATTAAACATTAATATTTTTACAAAAATTAAGTTAGGAAAATCTATTTACGTTTTATT
>JAEIII010043205.1:0-13867 GCA_018905755.1 Drosophila ohnishii | reverse complement strand
GGATTGGTCATACAGCTAGAACTTGTGAGGTGCACGGCGAGTGCCGGATCAACGGATGCCTCAAGATGCATCTTGCGGCATCCGTTGATCCGGCAAGATGCATCTTGCGGCATCCGTTGATCCGGCACTCGCCGTGCACCTCCCAAGTTCTAGCTGTGTGACCAATCCGTAAGCATGTGAAGCAGAGCCGATGCCACTTCACCATCACATCTTATGCAAATATATTGGTCTTTATTTTGTATTGAATGTAGAAATTATGCTAGTAAAATAAAGCTTAGATTAAACGCTACGCTATAACCATACTTAACCAAATTATTTGTACCTGAAACGTTGGGTCCAAGTCTGCGCACAGTTGCACTATCACTCCTCTTCGCTGCCGTCGCCCAGGGGTATGAAAGCGGGCAGCGTTCCCAGGGTTGGGCGCTTGAGCACTCCGACAGTGGCTTCGGTTTCCGCCGGGTCCTCCGCTTCCTCTTCTTTCTCCTCCTGAGGTTCTTTCCTTTCCATTTCATCTTTGGGACTTTTCGTCTCGTCACCGTCGCATCTGAAGTACCTTGAGCTACTGGGAACGTCAGCAGCCTTGCCTTCCAGCTCCTTTTGGGTCTCCTCGGTCTTATCAACCTTAAGAATAACAGTCTTGGGCCGCGACTTGACCAACCGCTTGGCTGGGGCCTTCTTACAGAACACACACTTGGACAACTCGCACTTGCCCTGGCGTTCCAGCTCCGGGCATGCGAACTCGTGACGCTTGTTGCACTTGAAAGATTAAGGCGTTAATAGGATACCTTCAGAGGGATGGCTTAGCCAACTTACCTCGGCAGCCAGCGGGCAGTAGCCGCGCACAAAGTCAATGCAGATCCCAGCCTTGCGGCTGAGCTTCTTGTGCAGGTACGGACAATCCTCGCGGACGCAGACACCGCGCAGAAAGTACCGGCAGACAGGCATCTTCTCCAGCGTGACGTTGTGCGAGAGCAGGCAGTCCGGATTGGAGCACTCGCCGCGCAGGAAGCTGTAAATAGAGGAGGGAGAGAATGGAAACAGGTTTGACGACGTGTGACCTGGGACAAACCTGATACAGATGGCAACCTGCCGCTGATCGTGCAGCTTGCGACACTTTCCGCGACTGTGGGCAGCACATTTTCCCAGCTTCTGGTAGATGGCACAAGGTACATTGGTCTTCACCCGCGACTTGTTCAGCAGAGTCAAACTCCTCTGCCTGGCGGTGATCAGATGGGCCCTCGACAAGTGATTTGTGGTACGAATGAAGACGTTCTGGGTCTTGGGCGAGGCCACATATGTGAGGCCACCAATATCGATGCGCCGGATCATGGTACGATTCACGCTCATCTGAGATGCAGCAGCAGCTGTCGGTAGTCGCGGAGTTGAAGCTGATGAAACCCTGGTTAGACGGCAGCCCGATGGATCCAGTATGAACTTGTTTCCACTAACGAACAGCGCACGTCCAGACAAGGGTGGCTTGAGGGTCCTGGGAGTCGCAGTCCTGGCATCCAGCTTCGTTATCTTGTTCTTCGATATCTTCCTGTACATCACGCCATGTATGCTGACCATGCTGAGGGACTTGTTAACGCCCTGCTTAAGCAGCTGAGGCTCGGATCTGCAAGATATTTAAACAGCTGCACATATAGTTCATAAAGCGAGAAGTCTTTCGCTAAAGGGCGTTTTTAACGTGGAAGGGTTTTTATTCCAGCGTAAAATGAGTAAAAAGCAACCAACATATGATCTTAACTCCGCACAACTTTAATGGCCTCTATTAGTAATTCCTACCTCAGTTTTTTCGTCGGCTCCGCATCTCCGTTGGTTCGTCTCAAGGCGTACTGTCCCACAAACTCCCGCAGCGACCGCCGCTTCTTGACCAAGGGAGTAAAGGTTAGTGATATGGACCGCACCAGCTTGTACTTGGTGCGCTTGGCAGGCGGCACAGGTGGCTGAGGGGCGGGAACAGCCGTCACAGCTCCTTGGCGCACAATCTTTCGCTTGGAAATGCTGACCAAGGGTGGCTGGGTGCGGGAGGAAGCAGCCACGGGAGGAGTAGGTACTGGTGGGGGTGCAGCGGCCTTAACCGGGGCCTTACGCACCAGACACGTGCTCGCCTTGCTGATTATTTTTGCCTGTGGGGGAGGTGGCGTGGCTGGCACGGAAATTACTGGCAACGGAGGCGTCTGTTTATAGTACGCAGCGGAGACCTGTTGATGCAGGAACTCCTGTTGCTGTTGCTGCTGGAACTGCTCGTACATGGCCCGCTGGCGCTGCAGAAAGTGCGGATTGATGTGGATGGCGGGCGCTGGGTACTGTGGCGGCAGCGGGGGCGCCTGAAGGGGCGGCAGATGATGCGCAGTTTGGCCTTGCAGCAGATGGGACGCCGTGCGGGCCATCTGGAAATTAGGATTAATGTACACTTTCCGCGTTACGGACGGCAGGCCCTCGTCGGCGCTTAGGTGCGGCAGCATTTTGTTAGTCACTTGGTCAGTAGTATAAAACGTTGGTGATCCTGTTTTAAGTTATTAATCAATTTTTAACACAAATTAAAGAACCTCCTTTGTACTGTAATTATTACGTGTTTTTAGTGTGACCGTGCGTGGAAACAGGAAAATCCTAAACAGATAATTGTAGTTGCTGCAAAAATACTAAGTTGATGTAAGATTTACAAATTCAAATATTCAGATAAATACATTGCAGTACAGATGCATTTATTTATATTTTAAAGTATTGCTTAATTTGTATTTTGTTTGGTGGTTTATAAATAGAAAACAAAGCTGTTAAAAATACCGCCTAATTTAAATATTCAAAACAAAAGGTCACTTTAAAACGCGACCACGTTCATTTGTTTTGCAAAACGTGGATTTCGATTGGGCATAAAAATTGTTCTTCGAATATTAAAATAAAAATGGGCAAGGATCGGGGCAGAGGACGCCGGAACCACAACTCCGGGCCCTACAACAAGAGCAACTGGCGTGGCCAGAAACGGGATCGCCCTCCCCAGAACGGCGGGCAGCGCAACAAGTGAAGTGTTTCAACTTTAAACATAAGCTACAAGTACTTACCGGCTTTTATTTTGTTGTTTTTAGAGCTCCGCCGCAGCAGAAGTCCGTGTTGCTCGAGAATCAGGTGGGCATCACGGAGTTCACAAATCCAGACGCTCCCGGATTCACTGGCATCCTGAAGTCGCGCTTCTCGGATTTCCACGTGAACGAGATTGACAGCGAGGGCAGGGTCTTGGAGCTGAACGACCTCACCGTGCCAAAGGTGGCCATCGAACGTGTGTATTTGGACTCTGTTTCCTATCACTAATTTGCTTACCTACCGCATGGAATTCCAGTGGTGGACCCAGAAGATCTGGCCAAGTGGAGGAAGGAACTGGAGGCGGTAATTGGTGCTGAGGTGTGGCAAGAAATAGCCGACCTGGCCGAGTCGAAGACCGATCCTAAGAGCGAACAGAAGGTGGAGATAGATGTGAGCAGCCTGGACAAGGAAAGGCGCGGCCAAGTCCACCAGCTGGTAAAACAGTTGTACAAGGGACAGTTGGTGTCCACGACTATTGGGCAGCAGCAACAGGCCAAGCCACCGCCGGCGGAGGAACAGACAGAGCCACAGGAGCAGCTCGCGGAGAAGAAAACTATTCGCATCCTAAAGCCCAAGGGAGGCCGCGGTAAGCAAGGAGCTTGAATGGAGAGAGCTCTAGTTAATAATGTTATATTTTTGAGTAGGCGACAAGCGCTGGAACTTTCCCGCGGAATTCGTGAGCTTCCTGGTGCACAAAACTAACCTGGTTACCAGTGATGTTGCCTCCACTTTGGCCTCGCGGCTTTTGTAAGTTTTGCTGCGTAGTATTTCAGATGGGCTTTGATCTTTAAGGCCTGCTTTTTCCCACAGCTTGCGACCCTCGCAGGTGAACTACGCCGGCATCAAGGACAAGCGGGCCAAGACCACCCAGAACTTCTGCATCAAACGCAGGGCGCCGGATCAAATCGTGGCAGCCGCCCGATCCCTGAGGAATGTGCAGATCGGCAACTTCGCCTTCCGAAACACCACCCTGAAGCTGGGCGACCTACAGGGCAACCGTTTCCGCATCGCCTTGCGTCACGTGGACAAGGTGAAGCGTGGCGACATCGAGGTGGCCCTGGAATCGCTCCGGGAACGGGGCTTCATCAACTATTACGGCTTGCAGCGGTTCGGCAACAGTGCCAGCGTGCCCACGTACGAGGTGGGCGTTGCCCTGCTAAAATGTGACTATAAGCTCGCCTGCGAGCTGATCCTTAAGCCGCGCGACTCGGACGTAGAGTTCATGCGTCCCATCCGGGAGGAATGGTGGGAAAAACGCGACTCGGCGGCGGCAGCAGCGCAGATCTACGGCGACAAGTTCATCGAGAAGAAGTTGCTGGACGGATTGGCCAGATTCGGGGAGTCAAACTACTCCTCAGCGCTGCGGCAGATACCCAGGAACATGTTGATGCTGTATCCACATGCCTACCAGAGCCTCGTCTTCAACAGGATTGCCTCTAGGAGGATCAAGGAGTTTGGCCTGAAGCTGATTCCCGGAGACTTGGTATATGTGGAGCAGGATCAGGATCAGGAGGAGCCGAAGGAGGTCGCGGAAGTGAAGGAGCAAAAGGAAGAGGAAAATTCCGAAGATCTTCCAGAAACTCTTGGGGAGGACGAGACCATCGAAGAGGAATCGGTATTTAAGCGCAAAGTGCGTCCCCTAACCGCCGAGGACATTTCCAGCGGCAGCTTCCGCCTCTCCGACGTGGTTCTGCCCCTGCCGGGACACGACATTACCTATCCGGCAAACGAGTGCGGCATCTGGTACGAGGAGATGTTATCCGAGGTGGGCCTTACCTCAGATCTTCTGAAGCACAAGGAGAAGACGTACGCCCTAGGTGGCGCCTACCGCAAGATGATCATTCAGCCCAGTGATCTCAAGTGGAGCTTCCGGCTGTACAACACGCCCGAGGACTCTCTGATTGCCTCCGACTGGGAGCTACTGAAGGGCATTCCCGTTACCACTGAGCCCACCGAGGAGGAGGCCAGATTCATGGCCCTCCTCTTGGAGTTCTCGCTGCCCTCGGCAGCCTATGCCACCATGTTTTTGCGGGAACTCTTCAAGCAGGATACGTCGGCGGCCACGCAAATGCAGCTGGAAAAACAGGCAATGGGGGAAACCGGAAAGGAGGGGACTAAGGAGGAGCCCATGGAGGAGGAGGAAGGGGAGAAGGTGAAGGAGACGGCAGCGCAGGAGGAGGTGCAGGCCAACTAAGTGCAGGACCGACGACCGAAGCCAAAAATCAATATTCTCGGGGAAATCAATTTTACGCGCGCTTCGTCGTATCCCAACTTCAAACCAACCACAACAATAACAATGCGCACGTGAGGACGACGAGGGCTGCTCTCTCTCTCTCTCTCTCTCTGTGTCTCGGTAGCTCCCATTCACTCTCTCGGGTCTCTCTCGCCAGCTGGAAGGAGAGTCCTTTTGGTCCTGTGCCTTCTGGGGCGACTGCGATTTCATTCGTTCGGTGGCAAGCATCGCGAAAGCTCGCAACGACGCGCTGCGCAGTTTTCCCCAGCTCACAGCTCACACAGTCCACCAAGTCGGACGGTTTCCTCGGCGTTCTCAATGGAGAGCAGTGGCCAATGATTAACTAAACCCAACTAACTAACATTTTCGGTTCCGCCAAGTCCCCGAGACTCGAATCAACCAGTGCATCCAACCCGCTGTAGCCGAGCCCTAACATCCAGGAGAAGAGAGCCGAGCCAAGGTGAATCTAACTCTTAGATGTGTGCAGCTCTTTTGGGCGCGTATTTTGAATAAGTCATTTATTTAGCCGTAAGCACAATTCACGGCGGAGCAGTTGCCAGTAATTAAAAGTGAGTGAGCATTGAACTTACCCTGCCAAGCCCCGAACTGTACAATATTTTTGATTTTGGCTTCGGCCAGCTTATCGATTTTTGTTGTGTGTGCGTGCTTGTGCTTGTGCCCGAAATCAATCGATAATACGGTGTTAATACCAAGAGAAGGAAGGGTCCGCGCGCGAAGGGGGAAGGTTGGGAAGGTGGCTTGCTGACTGGCTGGCCGTAGGAGTAGTTCATGTATAGTGGGCTTAGTTGAGGTGCGTCAGGGGAGGCGGCGGGTGCTCGGTGCTCGGCAGTCGGAGATCGGGGTGATTTTCGGGGTGGCGGCAGTCGTTAAGGGTGCACGACGCTCCGCTCTGCTCTGCTCCTCGCTCGTTATGTTTTTGTTCCCCCCTTTGGGAGTCCTCAAATTAATAAACTAAATGCTTGTTTTGGCGTCGTCGCCCACCCGCCCACTCTCCTTCCGCCTCCCCGCTGAAGCCGATCCAGACGTGGATATTGGACATGTTATTGCTTGCGCGCGCACTCTTTGACTCTTTTTTTGACCAGTTACCAGCAGCACTAGCAGCAGCAGCAGCTGCGTCATATATCGTAGGAGTTTTTGGCGTGGCTAACTTCGATTTTCTGTCGCCTGCCCCCGCGCCACTAAATCTATCCAGCCAAGCCAATGGATCTATGCCGCCTGACATATAACATTACATCCGGATTGATTAATTTATAAGTTTTAATACTTATAATCAAATGATATTTTGAAGAAAATCAACTATTAATACTTGAAGTTTTTTTTAAGGGAATTAGCGAACAACTCGTTTGTTTTAATGTCGTTTTAGCTATGTATTTATTTAAGATGAAAAGGCGATGTTTAAGAAATATAAATTAGTTTATAACAAATTCATTTGTTAAGGTTTAAAGCTTTTCGAGCATTTTATAATTACAAATATTCTTTGTCAACATTTAATGAAGTACCGATTTATGCCTATTTTTAAGATTGGAAACGTCAATAAAGTAGATATTTTTGAAGGGGATATAATTAAAATCTTAGACAGTAGTGGCAATATTTTTTCTAATCCATAAAATTTCAAAAAGCTTACTTTCAAAATTGATTAATTTTACATATAAGATTTTGTGCAGTTTCTACTAAAGTTTCCTATTTAATGTAAATATCAGAAATGCTAAATGTACAAAGATGTCTAGTTAAACCTAAAATAAATTACATTTAAAATAACGAAATTGAGTAAAAAACTGTAAATGATCCTGAATTAACGCTCAACTAAACCCCCTGAAAACCATTTCAGTTATTACATATTAGTATTGCCTCACTAAATAATTATATCATCGATTTGCTCTTCGTTAAGGGCGCGCAGATTACATTTGCAGAGATAGGCCAGAATCCTTTTCTCCGCCTTGACCCGGTTCGCATCCCCCAGTCCTTCCAGCAGCGCCTCAATCCGCTTTAGCAGTTCTGCGCTCACTGGGGCAGCGGCTGGGGGTGGTGCTGCTGGGGCATGATTAGCCGCTGGTGGAAGCGGCTGTGCCGGTGCTGCTGCTCCTGCACTGGCCAACTGCTCATCCATGGCCTCTTGTAACGGATCCTCCTCGTTGTGGACCTCCTCGATGGGTGACTGGGGTTTCAGAGACCGCCAATTAGTGTCTACTACACTGCGGTGGTTCCCGGCATGGTGCGGCTGCTGCAGGAAACGCATGTGGGGCAGAAGGCTCCAATCGGAGCCAGCGCCTCCCGCCTTTTCTTTCTCCGACTCACGACGAAGTTTGGTCACCAGATGATTCCATGTGCTAATGCACGTATTAACTAACCGAAAGTACATATGAAATTTGAGGAAATACAAAAAATCTCAATTGTTTACCATCCGTTTTAAGGGAAGCGGAAATGCTGCGCCAAATTTCCGTCTTCCGCTTCTTATTCGTGTCGTAGGGCGTACTCCTCAGTTCCCGCTCGTAGAGATTGGGATTGGCGCGGACCAGCTCAATTAGACGTATGTTAAAATCCGACATTTCACTAATATGAATTAAAAACAAACAAATACAGCTTAATTGAAAATAATCAAAGCAAAATGTTCAATAGGACTTAAGTTGTGAGTAAACAAGACTTTAGAGTGACCGTTGCTCTACCATTAGAACTTGCCAACAAGCTTTCGGAAAAATACTAAAATAAACTAAGAAGAGGATAGTTAAGTCAGCCGAAGTTTTAATACCCTTCCGAAAAAAAGAAAAAAATAAATAAAGAAAGAATTTGGCTCAATCCTATATCTACATATATTAACTACTATATTTATACATTATGTATATATGTATTACTTAGAATAAAATCATAAAATTCATACACTCTATCGTGTTAGAAATATCTAAAATATTTGATCCAAAATTATTTTACCAATAAATAAAAGTATATGGCAGTCCTTTATCCAGCAATAAATAGATTTCAAATTTCTTCCATGTATGTAATTATTCTATAGCTTGTATAGGATAGTATATGTACATATATTTATTGTATGTGGATAAACATATTTTTGTCTTATTTAGGTATGTATAGTACATATGTTCTAGCATTTAAGCATTGTTTGTATCTGTTACTTCACAGTCTGGCGGCTCTTATTGATTTATTTATTGATTTTCTCATTGACCAGGCGCTGTCCGCCGCAGAGATGGCCGCCGAAAACTATCACCTCAAGTGGGACTCCCACCTGTCCTATCTAAACTCTTCCATTGCAACGCTTTACAAGTGAGTATAAACAAATAAATTAAATAATTTAATTTTTTATTTGTTAAAGAATGAAATCTTTTGAAAAGCGCCAAAAGTATAAAACTTTGAATTTGGAATGGAATTTGCTTTTAGGCAAATTTTTTAAAGATTTTAAATATTTATTTTAGTTTTTATTCACCATAAATGTTTCCCGATATGTGTTTTAATTATTATTTAATGACATTCAGTTTTGATATTTATGAGCTTATGTGCTTTTTTAAGCTTATATTTTTAAAATTTCTGATATTTTAGTCATAAAATATAAATAAAACCAACGAAACTGCTTAAAATAATATATAAAATGTACTTAAAACACACCAATTTCTTTCCAGAAATGAAAAGTTTGCCGATGTGGTCCTTTACAGCTCCTACAACAGCAGCGGCATCCCCTCGGACATACCCACGGTCGGCATCTCGGCCCACAAGTTCATCCTGAGTGCTTCGTCTCAGTTTTTTGCCACCATGTTCGAAACGGCGCCGATTACCGCTCCTAATGGCGTGCTGTACGTCGTCCTGCCGCCAGACCTCAGCCATCGGGCCATTCAGATCCTGGTGCAGTACATGTACAGCGGCGAGGCCACAGTCTCCAACGATATACTCAACGAGGTGCTGCGTGGCGGCGAGATTCTGAAGATCCGCGGCCTGTGCCGCACCAGCGCTTCCAACGGCGGCGGCTCCGTCGTGTCCACCTCTCACCACACCCTGGGCGGGCACCTGCATTCGCGGGAGGCGAGCGCCATGTACATGTCGAATGGCACGCGTTCTGCTGCCCTGCCGCCTCCGCCGCCACCGCCGCCCATTTCAGATCATTATTCCAGCAAACCGGGAGGATCCACACGCTTTGCACTGGAACACCACCACCACCTGTCGTCACACCACAACCACCTGAGTCACCACCATCAGCAGCAGCAGTTCCGCGGTCTGGGCGCCTCCGTGATGCCCAAGGACAGTCCCGTGATCATCAAGTCACCCAAGATGGCTGCCCACACGGGCCTCCTTACTGTGGCCAGCAGCAGCAAGCTGGGCATCTCGGTCAACAAGGAGGTGGCCATCGATCCGGAGGACAAGTGCTGCTTTGCAGGCCCCGGACAAGTGGAGTCGCAGTCACATCCACCGCCTCCAACCTCATCGACAGCCGCCAGTGGCGGCGGCGGTGGTGGAGGAACCATAGCAGCAGGTGCCTCAGCCTCCCAGCCCATATCCATATGCACGGAGGTGGGTTGCAGCAGTTGTCCCATGGCCCCTGGGGCCAGCACGGAGCAATCGGAGACCAGCTTGCGGCGCACGGAGTACGAGGAGCAGGCGTTGCGCGAGCGTAACGAAGTGGGGCTGGTCTTCGAGCGACGTCTTCGAAGGGAAAGTGCCTGCGAGAGATGTGAGTCTGTACAATCTATAACCTCATCAAATACTAATATAATTTTCCAATCTCCGAAAGCTCGCGACTACTACGAGGCACCACCGCCGCACTTCGAGCACGTGGTGCCCTCCCGCCTGGCTGCCACCCCACCACCACCAGCACCACCTCAACAGGCGCCGACCCATCGACATGGCCACAACTTCCTCACCATTAAGCAGGAGCCAACCGACTGGAGCACAAACCCACCCAATGCGTCCAATGCCAACAACAACAACCTCGAGGAGGGGCCGCTGGTGTCGCCCAAACAGCCGCTGGACTTCAAGATGAGCGCCGTTAAGATGGAGGTCAACCGGGATAGGGGCACGCCCTCAGAGGATTCCGAGGAGCACACGCTGCGCGACTACAACAACTTCAAGCAACTGCTGGTTTGCGAGATCTGCCAGAAGTCGTTCGAGGACACTAAGATGTTGGTACGACATCTAGGCACCCATGCCAGCGATCCGGCAGGTGGAGCGGGGTCCAATTTGCTGGGGCCCAGTGCCAGTGGCAGTGCTCCGAGCGCCTCCGGAAATTCCAGCAATCTCGCCCTGAGAGCCTTGAAAACTTATGTGCCAAAGAAGCGACGCCGCGTCTCGGTGAGTCTACAGAAACAACAAGAGTTTCTTATAAAGCTCTCCAAAATTTGCTACCTTTTTTTTTTTGCTGGTATAAGAAAATTCAATGATGCTAAAGAGTCATCAGAGTTTAATAATTCTTATATGTATTGTAAGCCGTCATTTTATAACTTGAACCTAATATTACTCCCCTTTGCAGCAACAAGAAAACAACATGGATCACGATCATGTCACGCTGCTCTGCGATTTGTGCTCCACGTAAGTTGATTCGAGAGAACGTTTCCCAAAGAGCTCTATCAATAATTCTCATCCACCCCTACAGTGCATTCGAAACGCCCGCGGAGTGGGTGCGCCACATGAACAGCCAGCACACCGAGATCGAGCTGGCCATGTTCAACAGCAAGAAGGATGGCGAGCAGAAGGGGTGTGTGTCCTAAGGTCACCTAAGGCACTCTGATGAACTCTGTTCATTTGCAGCCAGCAGCAGCCGCAGCAGCAGCTACAGCAGCCGGCCACCAGCAGCTCTTCCACAGTGTCCACCAGCCAAATGCAGCCAAAGTATCCCAGCTCCACCACCAACCACACGCGGTCGATGCTGCTCAACAGGAGCAACAACGTCGATGTGGCAGCTTCAGCTGCAACCTCCACCTCTCCGGGACCTTCGGAGGCAGCCGCCACCTCATCATCGAGCTCCTAAGGATGACCACCAGCACCACCAACACTGGCCACACGATCCCGGGATCGAAGGGGCACAGTGAGCCACATCAAGACACCATTTTGTTCGATAAATTCAAGTCGTTCCAGTCGTAATCAAAAACAAGGAGAATGTTTTTAAGGCAACAGCAAGAACCGTGATCAAAATGCAACCAGTTTGCATATTTTATAGAGAGCAACAAGCAAAATACAAAAATCGCAAAAAAATGAACGAAACTGTAAACGAAACTCTTAGAATCGGAATCGTCAGGCAACGATACAAAACAAAAACAAAACAAACCTAAATGTAAGGGACACCTTTTTCGAAAACAAAAGGAAAACAAGATTTAACTCAACTGTGTAGAGTGTTTTTTTTAAGTGTATGGATGTACCTAGTTTTAACCATATTATTCCCCAGTAAACCAACATGTAATTACTGTACCAGCGCGCAATTGACACGAAGGAGGATAACTGAAGTCTTTAGTCATATGAAATCATTTTCCCCGCAGGACATGGTAAAATTTAAACTCGAACGCAGCTCTGATCCCTTTAAAGTACCTTTTTTTCTCTTATGTTGATTAAAACCGAAACCATTCCATTCGTAGGACCAACAGAGAGACAGAGATATTTCCCGATTTTGATAACAAATCATTTTTCAGGTGCATCGAAAATAATAATCATCCCTTCCTACTATCCAATAATGTCACCTGCTTATTTTCGAATGTAATAACTGATAACTACTGTGTTTCGTATGCTCCTATCGCGGGCATATGAGGTCAGCAAATTTGTTGAACGTTTTTATATTCTTTTTATATGTATGGGGAATCATCAGAACAGAAGTTTCGAGAAGTATTTGTACATAGATTAAGTTCGATTTGAAAGTCCGCCGATTGAAACTTTTGCGAGAAGTTTATAAACTAAAATCTCTAGATGTGTGTGTAGTAGTTGGAAGTTCAATTAAAAAACTCTCCCCAACCATGTAAAAACAAATACAATATACAATATACTATATACTATATATATTTACAAGCAGGCGTGATTATTAAAAAACTAAGTAGATGTAACATGTAAAACAATGCGCGAAGAAAACAGTTTCTTCCCCAAAAAAACAAACCAACAAATCGAATATGTAGCAAGAGCGTTTAAATTCCAAATAAACGACTACGATGAGAAATCGTTTTTAAAGGCGATATCGAAGAGCCTCCAGAACTAAGAGTCATGTTCCGAAAAGCTCGTGCGATTACTCGCAAGGTTTATAAATACGGAGCACCATCGAAGAGAAAAGTTAGTCTGAACACCAACGTCGAGTTGACTTCAACAATTAAGTGAGTTTTATTATTTCCAACGCTTCAGTTACGTACGTACAAATGAGCTCTGGAAAGCATTTGGCCAAAGGTAAGAGAAGTGGATGTGTTGTCAGTGGTAAGAGAAGAGCTCGTTTCATTAGTTTATTTGTTTAGCCAAAACAAGTTCTCCAACATTCCGCCGTGCCATTTTACACATTTTTTTTTTCATATTTATTCAGATTTTTTAGTGCAAAAGTAGAGAAAAATTGGTAATTGGTAGAACAAAAATTTGATAATTTATTAATTTGTGTGAATCACTCGCCCACAGCATGATGGGACTGCTAACAAAAATCAATAATAACCTTGACGTTTGCCTTAGATATTTCTATATTGGGTTGTAAAGGAACAGTCTCGAATTAATGGATTTTAAATAACTAGGATTTCTAAAATTATTTAAAAAAATTTAACAAAACGATGCTACAATATGTTTAATCGTTGAAAAAGTTTGCTGCATAACAAAATGTTATTCACATCTTTTTGGATACCTCTTTCATGGAAAATAAAACTACATATATCAATTTTGTAGATCTATTTAATCAAACAAACACATTTTCTCTCTTTAATTATCAGTAATTAACTTTAAAGTTTTTATATTTTAACATTTTAATGGCTTACGGCTATGGTATCATAATTATGAATGAAAACAAGAAAGACGTTCACAGGCCTAACCTACTTTTAATAATGCAAATCATTGAAAAGATATACTCATCCAAGAACTATAATACAAAGATCGACGAACCATAATATTTACCCGTAAGAAATGATAACATATCAGTTAAATGTTTGCCATATCGCGTCTGGCTCTATCAAACTTAAGCGTATGACTTGCTATATGGTATTTCTGTTTTTTGAAAAGATAAGGCTCTTGCCGGATCACAAAGAATATTTTTTCGATCCGCGCCTGGTTGTTTCTGAAACCATTATCGGCTTATGGAAATTCCACTCATTATGCACATTTTCAGGCTCTGCCAAGCCCGTTCTGCCCGATGATGGAGTCCTCCGCCTCTACTCGATGCGCTTCTGTCCCTATGCCCACAGGGCCCATCTCATGCTGAATGCCAAGAAGCTGGACTACCACACCGTATTCATCAATCCTACCGAGAAGCCGGAGTGGCTGGGGGAGGTGAGCCCGCTGCTGAAAGTTCCTGCTCTGCATGTGGTGACGGAGAAGGGCCAGCCCTCGCTCATCGAGTCGCTGATCATTGCCGAGTATTTGGACGACAAGTAT